>CM072815.1:12447914-12660910 GCA_036937905.1 Salvia rosmarinus
CTCGACCACCCGCCGAGGTCACCGCGTGACGCGCCGCCCGTCACTTTTCCACCGCTTTTCTCTGCCAAGGACAGCGCCACCATGCCTCCGCTCGCTCATCATCGAGGTCGCCGCGACAAATCACCATCGCCATATCGCCTGGCCCGCTTCCGCCGATCATCACCCGCTGCTCTTCGCTAACAAACGCATGTTTGCCGCTTGCTAAGAAATACCGCTAAAACAACATAAAGCCAAGAAGCTAAGAAAATGACAAGACAAAACCAAGGTTTCGATCACTAAACTTTGGAGAGGTGCTTCATGAGCTTTCAAACTCAAGAAACACCGCTACTGTGATAGACGGGCACCGCCGGTATGCAACCACATCAAAGAAGAAAGTATCCTTCACCCGCCTAACATGCCTCCAACGGAATTCAAGAAGAGCATGGAGGAATCATATTTAGACTCAAGAAGATAAGGTGAAAGGTGATTGAGTTTGAGTTATGATGCTAGAAAGAAAAGAAGATGGCGCAAAATATTTGAAGAAGTTGTGTCGGGTTTTGTAATATTCCAAGAAACGAACGCCTAATTACCAGATTCAAACCCTTAAAGTGGTTTCACGATATTATTTCTCGAAGACATCGAATATTGATTTCGATTCAGTATCGTAATAACGATTCCTTTTTATATTCACTAAGGATTGTGAATTAAGGAACAAAATATTATGAAATAGTTCGACAAGATTATTTTAACGTCATCAGATCTAACGTTAGTATTTTATGAAATTTTCTAAGCTACCAAGCTTAGAATTTAATTCTATATTAATAGGAATATTATTTATAAAGTAAGTACGAACTCATCACACCATTTTGAGACGAGTCGATTATTGACGCTTTGAGACGCCAACGCCAACGCTAGAGACGTTAAAATGGGTTTAATGATCCAAAATTACTATAATTAATTTCTTATTATTATTTTATATTATATACACATACATTAAAATCAATATTGCAATGAGAACTCGATAATTCCAGTTGATTTCGAAAACCCTAATTTTAAAAACTAGGTTTTCTCACAAAATGATACCATTAAATTATCCTATGCTATTATTTATTATCTAAACTATATGTTATGATATATAGTATATTTGATACGAAAATGGCTTGAAAAATAATAAGGGCATGAATTATATTTTATCAGATATTCAAGGCTTAATTTTCGGTAATGTATTTGTGATGATTTAATTATTTTAATGATATGTATTATATATCTATGACTTATACCTTGATTAATACATTGTATTAAGGATCAACAAATTAAACCACCCTTTGAGCCCTATATAGCCGACGGCCATGCTTCATCAAACAAACATGATTTCTCCTTTGAACGACCAATGCATGGAGAAGAGCATTGCAATTCTAATCATCACTTAACCCACTAACTAAAAATGCTGCCATTTGTTTAATCTTTTTCTTGTGCTGTGTAAAATGAGAGGAGAGCTGTGACTCTTCTCATTCCTTCCTCACTTCTCATTATACTTTCCTTTCATTTTAGAACATCAAACACTCCTCATTTCCTCTCCCAAAGTCATCAAACCGTGAGCCTTCTCCCCATTCCTAAATTTTTTTTCTTCTTCTTCTTCATCCATTCCCAAAACTTGATACCATACCTTGTTCATTGAAACCTATACTATTTTCGGGTAAGAATGGACCTAGCTTCGCTTTTTATCCTCCATTGTTATAAAATTTTCAAGTGTCTCATAGCATATATGTATGTTTTAATGTTCCTTTGTATGAGCTATTGTTTATAACATGTCCTTGATGATTTTATTTTGAAAAATAGGAAATATATGTTTCATGGACATATGATATTGTATATGAAATATTTGAAAGGATTTAGTTTATATATATGATGTTCGAACTTTAGATCTTATTTAAAATAATTTTTGAAAATGTTATAAAATGTTTATATGATGACCGATTGCTTTTAATTTATTTTGAGGATGAAATATTGATCTATGATATGTTTAGAGTCCATAGTAATTTATTTGGAATTTTTAAAACCCCAGCCTATTTTCTCAAAAATAATGGAGCATTTAAAATGGTACTTGGTGTATAATTTTATTTTAAACATGCAATGACATATTAATGCCTGGGACCTTGATTACGTTCTATGAATTTATTAGAATTTTTTTGAGAACCAAATGCTTGATTTTATAAAAGTGGTCAGAGCTTTCAAAAATTATATCTGTGTATGATTTTATTTCAACATGCAATGGTATATTGTTGATCTAGTACATTGATTATGTGTTATGATTGTTGAATTTTTGAAAATCAATTACCATTTTAATCAAAAAGCCTGAGCTTTGAGCTCCTCGATATGATGATTTAATTGTTCATGAATGTTATAATGTTATATATATATTATAAAGTGTATAAGCATAGTGTATAATTGAATTTTGGAAACCTACACTAAAGGATCAAAAAGCCGAGAGCTTATAGCTCATAAGCGATGATTCAAAATGGTTTTGGTTGATATTATGATGTTACATTGTTATACCATAATGTTTGAGCATGATATAATATTGTCGAATTTTACAAATGGTTTGGTATTGTTTTAAATTACCGTGAGCTTTGTGAATTAATTCCTGGTGAATAAATTGTTTATGATGGACTATAGGTTATAAATATGTTATATATTGATGTTGGAACATTGTACAAAGTGTATAAAACTTTGGAATTATTGGACAATTATTCCATAATAATTGAAAATTACCGTGATCTATTAAAAATAATATAAGGATAATCGAATATCATATGGATGATATTAATATTAATGACCATAGTGTATAATACATATATGAATTTAGAAAAATTTGAAACCATTTGGTAATTATTCTATAATTACCGTAAGTTTATAAAATTATAATGATTTTAAACTTTTAAATCCAGCTTTAATATATTATATGTCTAAATATTATTTTAGACATATTTGGATTTTATAAAATTTTATAAATATAGATTACGATGTTTGGGACGAAACATTATATTTAATAACGTTATAAACGAAATATATGGTTTAATGATTTAAAGATTAATATTTGAGAAAATATTAATAAAGTCCTTCGATTTACGTGACAAATCGAGAATTATGATTTAAAGAAATCGATTGAAAATCGATTTATATTACGAATTAGTAAGAAATTATTTGAAAAGTCAAAATTGTCGACTTTTGTCGACTTTGTCGACTTTTAAAGTCAAACATACTGAATATATCGCTCGACAACACGCTAATACGCTGTAACGTAATAATCGAGTCAAGATACCTCATTAGTAAAGATTTCGTAATTGAAACTTATATCGAAACGATGAATACGCCGAACGCTTAAACCTGGAAGGTTAAAACGATATGGTCGAACGTGTCTCAAGAACCAGAACTATTCAATCGAATACGAATTGAAAAGCGACAATCATTAAGGAATTCAAGATATATCGATATAGAATATCGAAGTTTATCTTAGACTTTGAAAGTCTCGAGAAACGCGGAACGACGCACTAAAACCCTCGCTTACGTAGTGTGGACGCCGAACGCGACGAACGGACATCGACGAGAATCAAACCTAGACTCAAATTATGCGAACCATAGTCCGAAAGGGCTTCTTTTCCTAAACAAAAATACGAGCTTTCATTTAAATTATTTCCAAATGAATTTATTTACAATGCTTATTCAACTGCTGATAAAATGTTTACAATATTACCCGCCAAAATATTCGCTTTGTGTTTCGATCCTATCCTAATGAACGACGCGAATGATGAAATGATATGACGATATGAATGTTACGAATTTTGTCGGTCGCTACCAACCCGCTATGAAATCGATATCGATCCTATGCCCAAGACGATGCCCTGCTAGATTAACGTACACCGAACGGATCTGTAGTCGTAAGACACCACGGTTGGTCACGCACGGCCGTATGAGGCCTCCTCTCGACGTCAACTTTGATGTTATGATGAAACGAGGATACATGGATCATACACACCAAGAGAAAATGCTCGACCGAAGCGACTTTTACGAATCGAATGTTTTAGTAAGACAAGACATTTCAAATAAAACCCTCGGTACTTACGATATCAAGTAAAGTAATTCATTTATAAAATGTTTTCGATAAGTCCACCGAGTGATTATTTGTACTCACCGCATGTTTGCTTTTAAACGTGCAAAGTCGAGCTCATGATGGTGATGGAGGGTGTTGAGGAGTCCAAGGTCGTCTGAGTGCTTTGTTAAGAATTGGTTTCACCTGAATGCATATCGTCATATATGTATTCACACACTTTCGCCAATCTTTCTAAACTTATTTATGTTATGGCGTATGAATTAACTATGTTGAGGTCCGGCTCGACCATTGCTACCTTTGGTCAGCGAAGCCTAAACCACCTGTTTGTTTTGATATCACCTTATGTATATTCGAGCATGTTAGTTTACTTTGATATGTTCCTCTATATTAGCCTTCGTGAACCCCAATACTATTTCTATATTAGTCACCCTCCACTGGGTTATCCGGGAGTAGGGCGTGACAGAGTGGTATCGAGCATTTGCTCTTTGAACAAACTTTTCAAAACTAAGTCTAGATCGAGTCATCGGACTTCTAGAAATGTGACTACTCACACTCCATCACCACGAGCTCAACCGGGAAAAAGAGTATGATTTCTTTCTCAAACTCAGTGAAATGAAAAGTTTTAATGATGAGCAAGTTGGAAGTATATTTATTGAAAAAGGAGGATTTTACAACATTTTTGAAATTGATGAAAGTAGACCCAGTGTTGGGTAAAGGATGTTGATGTTTGAAATGAAAGTATCACAGAAAATTTTTCAAACTTGATTTGAAATTCAACGAGGGTTATCTAGCATTGATCAGTTTTGAGACAAGTATCGTATGAAGCTAGGTGATGATCAACATGGAAAGGATGAATTCATTTCGAATATACATGTATGAGTCTGCTATGTTGTCATTTTGAAACCTATGTTTCCAATTTAAAATTTGTTATGATGTTGTTTTGAAATTGATTCAAATCTTGGGACTTATGAAGACATATGGATATGTTACCCGGGAGAAGAACATGACTCTAGGGAGCATGATCACATATGTAGAAAAACATAGAAATATGAACCTTTTCCCTTACGAGGAACAAAAGGACGACATGAAGAGCGAAAGTGGATAGCCTTTCGAACTTCGAAGCGACAAAGGCAACATAAAAGGATACGAGCGAGGGACTTCAACCTTAGGGAAGAACGACATCGGCATGACATACCATCGACATGTGTGACCGTCTGGACGTGACTTTGACTTTGACTTTGACTTGTAGAGCCAAGCATCGACTTGAAGACGCGTTGATATGATTGTCGACATGTTCGTCGAATATGCCTCGAGGTTATTTTAGACGATCGCGCAAATTTTCTGCACCTCGCAGTAGTTTGTTTTATCAGTTCTCTTGTGGGACTCCGATCTGCGGGTTTTTCGCTGCGTATCTAACTGTCCTGAAATTCATTTGTTATGAAGGACAAGAATTCCTAATTCTGTCTCAGAATAACGCTAAGTCTGTTGAACCTCAGTTCGAAGTGTTTTGTTTAGAACAAGGATCTCAAGCTCTAGCCTTTACTTTAGAACAGCTTTTGATTCGGTTCCGAGTAGAATAGAATATAAGATATGATATGTGCTTACGTGACTTGTATCTACCTTATAGATTGTTTAGTTTAACCTGGTTGCTTACCGATGTTCTTAAGTTACCTTATGCTTATCTGATACGTTAGTCGACATTTAGTTTGATCGTGACAGGATGGAGGAGATCGATACACATCGCTAGGAGGATAGGACCTCATGCCGCACCGAGAGGTGCAGCACCTATCTGAGATTGGATGCTGCTGGCGGGGACTCTGGCGCATTCATCGGCTACACCTTCGATTATGGAGGAATGCCGAGCTAGCTGGAGCGACGAGACGGCATCAGACTGTCTCTTAGCCACTCCCCTGTGATTGGGAGGACTATGCTCGGAGATATCGTGGAATATACATATCGAGCGGTGCGCTTATGATCAGAGACGCCGTGTTCGTAAGATCTCGACTTACGCTATCGACATCTATTGAGCCTGCAGGGGACCTTATCTCCTCAGAGTACACAGGCGGATGAGTCACGAGTGTGTCAGACATCGAGGTCCGATGCAGTTGACCACGATGCTCTCCATACTTTGAGAGGCGTAGCCTCGCCGCTTTGGAAAAAAGCGACCCATGGGAGCTTGGGAGAGCCATTTCCTCCATTAGCTTTGGACACCAGTCACGGCCACTACCACCTCTGCCACCGATGATACCTCCACTACCTCCAGTGGAGCCATTCCGGACGTACGGATGAGCGTATCGGATGCTTTCGAGGCTAGTCCGATTAACAGACTCGACCTATGGCGAGCGATGACTTCAGACCCCATGCCGACATACGATGGTAGGAGAGAACGCAGGATCATCTAGGGCTGCTTCAGATCGATTCTCATGGAAGAGGATCCCGGTTAGAGAGGACCCCGGAGGATGAAGAGTAGGAAGGGCCGTGAAGGCATTAGACTGAAGCTTCGATTAGATTTTGTTATGATTAGCATTTGTTTTTCTCTTTTTGTATGGGATTGATGGAAAGATCAAACTCGATGTTTGAGTGCCGTAGAGCCGGATTTAGTTGTTCTTTACGACCTGTTTTAACATCGCCTACTGGACGAGTTTTGGATATTTATATATATGACCACTGAGTGGGCTTTTGAAGCGAGATTTTGGATGGAAAGGTGCAAATGTTTTATTTCAACTCTTTTGCAAGGAGGTTATGATGATATTATGTATGTTAAGCCTTAAGAATGATGAGTGATTGATGATTATATGTTTTATATAGGTAATCGCTCTCTAGAAGAAACCGAACAAGCACCTAGAGGCAGAGGTCGAGGAAGAACTGGGAAGAGGTAGGATCCCAGGCAGAAGTCCGAAGATATACAGACCACTCAACCTCAATCATCGCAGGATCGAGGACTTCTCCTAAATAGTAACCTTCACATCCTTCAATGGAAGGAACCCAGAGGAGGTAACACAGGGTGAGAACCATCTGGCGAATATTAACTTCACAGACGCAGCACAAGAGCGATCGATCACCTGTAACTTTCAAGAGAGCGGACCAGATTTTACGTGGAGCAGGAAAAAACCTTCAATTGAACAAGCGAAGAGTTCTAGGGGAGGACTTAAGAAGAGATGTATGATAAGTACATAACCAAGAGTTATAGGAAAGGAAGGAGATGAATTCTTCATGTCAAGCAAAGAACTTCAGTAATGTGCTATGATCGAGCCTGCGACATGTCGAGGTATGCCCGGAACAAGTAGACACCGTGTAATACCCGTCTTTTAAGCTTACATTTTATATGGACGTTTTGAGAAAAGGTTAAAGGTTGACTTTTTGTTTCGTGATCGAATCCACGAAACCTCGAGCGTATGAAGAGTGTCTTATGAGAATTCATAGACACTAAGTATCACGAGTTTCGACCACCCATGAAGGTTTGGCACTAGGGAAGTTATCAAAACCGGACTTTCATGGATCTTTTAAGCATATCTTGTTTATAGTCATTGTGTCCGTATTTTATTTCGTGTCCATGGGTACCAAGTTTGCTAAATTTGAGTCCGTTTGCAAAAGTTAGGTCAAGGTTTTGGCGAACAAAGAAAGCTTGCAGCTAATGTGACCGCTTTCCTATAAATAGGAGGCTAGGGCCTTCATTTTCAACGTTCATTTTTCGTCTCTCTGTTTCGGAAGAGCCGGCAGCTCGTGACGTCTGGCGCGGAGGAAGTGGGATCGGCGGGCTGAGGCTGTGGCGCCATTGCGCTTCTGAGCCACCACCGCCGATCAACCACCGCGCAGCCTCTTTCTATTTTGTCCTTTTCTTGTTTTGATTCCGTCTTTTAGTAGATCGTATATCATAGAACTGGTTTCTAAGGCGAGCGGGCGAGATACGGAGGAGGCGACAATTTTGTGCCCCCGCATCAATCGCCGCCGTGAGCTGTTGGTCGCTTTGCGGCCGACGAGCCACCTTTCGCTACGGGTCCTTAGGTTTCGAGTTACGCTATGCATTCTACTAAAGCACGATTCCGCTCGCTTTTTTCGCTTCGCATGCGTCGATGTTTTCCGCTTGCTTTGAGTTTTCTAAAGGAAAATGCTGGTTATCCATTTTCAACGCGCTTGTCGTTCCATGTTCGTCGTTATGCATATTGCTTATGTTTCCATTTTCATGCATCGATTTTGGATGGTTTATCCTAGATCGGCGATAGCATCGATTTTGTAGCTTCTTACTGCTAGATTTGAGTCAGACTTGCATGCATGCATATTTTGAAAGTACCCTATATGGTCTTGATGCCTCGAATATATTTCCCTTCACGCATCGAGTTGATTTGAAAACCCGAGAGTGCCAATGTGGGTTCGGAAAGTCGAAAACCCAATTTTCTACGATCGCTCGTTGGATCACGATGTTTTTGCTTTGTGGAGAGTAGACCCAAAAGTTGTTCCGTCTTGTTACGGTACCTACCAGGTCGATCGGTGAAGTCCCTGGATCGCGTAGATATCTCTCGGTATGACGCTTGTCTGCTCAGTGGTTATATATCTATTTTGAAGTTATTTACTCGATATTTCAAAATAAAACATGTACTGCAAAAATGTTTTTGTGAAATTATTCTTGTTCTCGATCAGATATGGTTCTATCATGGTTGTGCCGGATCTACGATGGGTGATCACGCATCTTGAGTATTGATCATAGGGATAACGACTAGACACGTGGTTATGGTTCGCAGGATAGACCCTAAGTCCCCGAAATGCGTAATGAGGTGGTTATGGTTCTACGAATGGGAGTTTGACCTAAGTCCCAGATGCCTGACCGATCGCCTCGGGGTGAGGCCTTGGATATGTTCAGGCCGAATGAGATGTCGTATGATGGGTCATGCAGGATCGCTTCGAGCCGTGGTTCATGGTTCATGACGATGTAACGATAATAACGGATCGGATCAAAATGAAAATCTATTTTGCTTACTTAGAAGTGGATTTACGCTTTAAAACCTTCTAGGTAAGTGCTAAACACGGCCTCATGATTCTTTTGATTTATGATAAAACCCCACCGAAAGCGCTAGTACTCACCCCAAACTCTTTTCAAATCTTTTCAGATGGAGGGGGTCGGACGGGCGACCGAGGGAGAGCTGCGGTTCTTCATGCTATGCTTCCGCCGATGTGGTTATATACGCACTGATAACTAGTATTCTTGTCCCTTATTTGCTTTCCGATTGTGAACAAGATTTGTTATGTTATTCACGCGAGTCTCGACACGAGCATGCTATGTGGTGACCGGTCTAGTCGACAGGATGTAATGCTATTTTGCTTCTCAGTATTACTTATAATAAACCAAGATCATGTTTTCCAAGTTATGACATCGATATTATTCTTGGTGGATTGTTTGTGCACCCCTCCTCTCGTGATATGTCCTATATATAGAGAGCTGCCCATTTCATGGTCACATCTTCTTATCATGTATGTTATATGTATCCCCTCTTCCCCGCTTTAACCCTCACCCCTAATCACACCCCGCATCCGTGCCTTCCTGGAATCGCGAACTTGGTATCGTGAGCGTGTTCTCGCCCTAACATCTATCTTTATTATCCGATACCGCTGGTATCGAGCAAGTTGGTTCTGGCCCGACATCTATCTTATTATCCGATACCGCATTGGTATCGAGCAATGTTTCGCATCTAGTTTTCATAATTATTTGATATCAAAGCAGCTCGTTGCTTTATATCTTGTACGTTTGAAATTGAGTGTTTAGAACTTGTTCTTCTAACTGCTTATCGGCACTACCTCACTCACCGTCATCCGCCCTTTAAAAGGGATGAGGTATGTGTTTATTCTGTGATGCTTTATGGTTATGTGATGCTTGATGTGATCTTGGTTTCATGTGCTTTGGCATGGCAGAGTTTCACGTGATGAAAGCGTGATGGATGAGATGTGATGAATGGGATGTGGAGTGGAAGTGATTGTTGATGGAACAAAAGGCCTGTGTCGTGATATGAAAATCGTTATATGATATGATGTGATTGATGTGATCACGTATGGTTGATGTAAGTCTATGTGTTTACATAGCAATATGTTATTGATTGAAAATCTTGTTTATTTTGATAACGCAGTGCTTGTAAGTGAACTCATTGCTTACGGATAATATCGATAACGATATGAATATGTGTTGAAATGAACATGTGTATGAGACATGATTACCCGATATTGACCGGAGTAAAAGGAACGTGAATATTTGTTGTTATGTTGATAAACTAACATGTAGGTTTATGGATATTTAGTGGCCCGCATAACGTTGGTGAGATCTCACAGTATGGAGAGATATCCGTAAATGTGGAAGTACCCTGAATATTCATGAGCCATTGGGAGTATTTCGGAAGATTTGTTGGGTTATGGAGAAAGGTTCGAGACAAAGGTGGGAAAGTGTCATACGAGGCCTACTATCGGATGACCGAAAGGCTACCGACAGTTCAACCGTGGGAGAAAGCAAGGACATGTGTTGTTCAGACGGATCCTATCACAAGGCACCTTACCTTGGACTTTACCGAGTTCGCTGCTCGAGTATGGAAAAGGATGCGACCACCGAGGTATACCATCGGAGGAGGATGTTGCTAGACACCTCGAGGACCGATCCGGATCGATGATAGGATGATGTTCCAAGAGCCATGGGAGAACAACCATCAATCGAGCGATCGCCAAGCGACAGATCACAACACTACACCTCCATCGACGATCCTTACCCCGGAGGACCAAAGCGACTTTGGGCGTGAACTGTGGGCGAGAGATATTGTCCGTCCGACAAGCTGGCAAAGAAGGCCGAGTCGGGATCTTCATGCCACCAAACGCATCAGGTGGCATCGGGGAGACTCGGCGGGAGGAAGACCGAGAGAATGGAGGGCGAAGTGAGGACTCGAGGACCCGTGATCCGGATAGCCGGCGACCATGAGGTCCGACATTGATCGGAAGGCGGCGCGCCAGGAGGGACTCAGACGCTTTTCACCGACACTCAGCGATCGTAGCACCTGACGGGATCATACCCACGAGGCTTGCTTCCGCCGGATCGCTCAGCGCACCGAATTCAGCCACGATTGGGAAGGGAAGATGGGAGAGACAGAATGGAACCACGACGAAGGGGAATAGTGGATGGATATGAGGAGGGATCAGGTATCGGTGTGTGCGTGATAGTCCAGAGTCGCAGCACGACAGAGCGGCATCTTTGACAAGTGACGAGTCGATTCTTTTGCTCATATCCGACCTTTTGCGACATACCTTGATCAGATTTTTGACATCCTTCATGGACACCGAATATATCGATACTAACTGTCATGAGGATGTTTATGTTTTGATGCTTATATGTGATACTGAGCTATGCCATGATGATATATGATCTATGTGAGGTGATGATGATGTTATGTGAAATGCATAACGATGATATGTAGCAGTGATTGCATGATTATATGATGCGTCGTGATATGTGGTATATGTGATGATATGTGCTATGGGTGATGATATATGTTGGCGATGATACCGGTTATTCATGACTGCTTCTAATGTTTCAACGCTCGGTATGAATGCCGAGAACAAGGAATCGGAGGAACAATACGTGAAGAAGCCAGGAACCACCTTTGGTTCGCGGCATGCGATCGAGAGTTTCAGACGTAATCCCCTCATTCGACGGTCTCGGCGAACCGATCGACGCTAAGAATCGGATCGATCCACCGAAGGATCTTGAATACACTCGGCAAGAAGTAAAAGTGAATTGCGCGATCTTTCGCACTAACCATGAGGTGATTTCGTGGAACCGTGAGGAGGACTCTAACACCGACAGATGGGCAAGGTATATGGGAAGATTTCACAAGAACTCATGGAAAACGTTGCTGCTTACAGAGAAGGCAAATGAATTCGGAATCTTCGCCGGGAGAAGACGGTCACCGAGTACGATCGCCGTCAATCGTCTCGTCACGCTTATACTACGACTGGTATACGAGGTGCCGGCGCAGTGTTCAGAGAGGACCGACCGAGATCGACTTTCGCCGTCCGAGATCCGACGACAATGCCCTGAACCGGGCATTAAACATTGAGTCAATGTTGCCTCAGGAAAAACGATGCCACTTACGTACCATCCGCGGATGAAGAGGTAGAGGAAATGGGAAGATCGAGGAAAGGCAATCAGTGTTCCGAGGAACAGAGCGGTCAAGTGATTCCAAGGAATCGGCATTCAGCAGAGAAAGGCAACTGGGAAGAATTTCCAACCCATGCGGGGTGTGGAAAACCTTGGTGCGAAATGCCAAAGGAATCATTTCGCGATGTAGGCAGAACACAGTGCTATCGTAAGAAGTCCGACATTACGCTCGAGATTGTCCGTTAGGAGGCGCAATGGCACGCAGATGGCGATCCAGCTCCGCAGGGTAATCATGCTCCGGAGGACAAACACGGAGGCAGGAGGTCACCTAGGCCAGAAACCAAAGGCCACCGCAGAAGCGGGTACGCTGAATCGCCGCAGCAGCTCAAGCTCCTGGAATCTGCAGTATAATCCATAGAGTGATATACCCGTTCGCTTTGTTTGACATTGAGCCTCACATTCTTCGCTTCGAGAATCTCGTGTGAGAGGTTGGGTTTGGTACCCAGAAATCACAGAGTACGAAATTAGCATCCCGCTGGAAGTTAAAGGCAAAGAGATTTGCCAAACCGTGAAGTAGAAATCGGAGCGTAGTGTCTTTGTCAATTGCATGTCATCGAATGGAAGATTTCGGGTCATCTTGCATGGATTGGTTGGAAAGCACATGGCAACTATACGTGTTCTCGAGAGAAGTTGCTTTCTGACCAAGGAGTGGAAGTTTGTTTCACGCGGCATAAGGAGGGTGTTTGCGTTAATGATCTCAAAGACCAAGGCAGTGAGGATGATCGAGGAAGTCACAAACTTTCTGGTAAGTTCGACAGGAACGATAACAAGCAGCAAGAGGGCTGCTGGTGTGTGAATATCCGGATGTGTCCCGAGGACTTGCCAGAGTACCGATAGACAAGTGGAATTCACTATTGATTTGGAACCGGAGCAGACCAAGATCAAAGGCACCATATAGAAGACACCTAAAGAATTGCAAGAACCGAAAGCGCGATTGCGGAGCGTTGATCTAGGTTTCATCCGACCAGCGGTCGCCGCGGGAGCGCCTGCTCGTCAAGAAGAAGGACGGGTCAATGCGGATGTGCATCGACTACAGAGTCAATAAGCGACGATCAAGAATGATATCCTCTTCCAGGATCGACGATCTTTTGACCACTCAAAGGAGCGGTGTCTCTCTAAGATCGATTTGAGGTCGCTACCATCACGAAGATCGTGGAAGGAGGACGCGTTAAGACCGCGTCAGACAAGGTATGGGCACTACGAGTTCATCGTGATGCCGCTTGGTTTGACCAACGCCGCGCTTTCACGGATCGATGAATCGAAGTTTTCCATCGATTCGGATAGTTTAGTTTGGTTTTATCGATGATATTCTCATCTATTCAAGAATGCGAGTGGCATAGAGAACACCTCTCGCTTTGAGAAGCGTTACTGCAGAGAGGTTGTATGCCGCATAGTAAGTGCGAGTTTTGGCTAAGAGAAGTGATGTTCTTGGACACATCGTCCTGCAGGAATCAAAGTCACCCGTGAAGGTTGAAGCGAGTAATGCGGAAGGTTCCACTAATGCCAATGAGGTTGAAGCTTTCTAGGCTGGCGGATATTATAGACGTTTCATCGAAGGGTTTTCAAGTTGGCCGACGACGCAAGCTCGAAGGGAATCAAGTTTTCATGGTCGAAGCTTGTGAAGCATGTTTCGTGAGTTAAAGAAAAGCTAACAACGCTCCATTGTTAGCCGTGCGGAAGGGAATGATGGGTTTGTGGTCACATCGATGCATCCAAACCGGTTTGGCGTTGCTTCTCGCGTAAGCAGGAGGTTATACTACGCGTCGTCTTGAAACCGCACGAGTTGAGCTACCCAACTCACGATCGAGTTAGCGGCATGCTTCATGCGTTGAAGATTTGGAGCACTATCTCTATGGAGTTAAGGTGAAATCTTCACGGATCACAAGAGCCTCAAGTACTTTTCTGAAAAAAGACGATACAGGGCAGGAGATGGCTAGAGTTGGGAAGGATTATGATTGCTCATGTCGGTTATCACCGGAAAAGCCATGTTGTAGCAGATGCCCCTAGTCGCATGTCGAGAGCGGGTCGTGTCTTCTACACGAGAAAGAGCTTATTCGAGATTTCGAGAAGCTCACTGAAGTGATTCAACGCCGGAATCAGGTGGATTCATCGCAGCTTGACCCGAACCGGACGAGAGAAGCCATCGTGAGTCGCAACGGGAGCGACCGAAAAGATGCGTTTGAAAGCAAGGCGAAGATAGCAAGGGTTTCACAGCGAAGGACAACCGCTACTATTCGAGAAGGTTATGTGTGCCACTCAATAGGGAATTGAGAGATAAATCATGAGAAGCTCATGAGGCACCGATACACTCATCCAGGAAGCACCAAAATGTCAGACCTTAAGAGGAACTTTTGGTGGAAGGGATGAAAAGGATGAGTCAGATTTGTGAACGTTGTTCGGCTTGTCGCAGTGAAAGCTACACCAACGTCCGTCCAGATTGTTGCAACCGCTACCAATCCCGAATGGAAATGGGATCATCGGTATGGATTTTGTGGTGAGTTTTCCAAGGTCACGGAGGAAACACCGCTATATGGGTTGTCGTCGATAGACCGACGAAGTCGACTCATTTCACCGACTGGACGACGACGGGTCGATAAGCTTGCTCACCACGCCGAGAAATCGACGGTTACATGGTGTACCGGTATCGACACTCGATCGTGACCCGAGGTTCACGCCAAGGTTTTGGAGGAGTCTGCAGAAGCCATGGGGACCAAGTCAATCTTAGTACGCATTCCATCCTCAAACGATCGGTCACGGAAAGGACGATTCAGTTTTGAAGACATGTCAGCGAAGCCGTGGGTAGAGGAGGAAATTGGGAGAGATACTACTTTGGTAGAGTTTGCCTATAATAGTTATCAGCCACCATAGAATGGCTCCACAAGTTGTAGACGAGAGTGTCGATCGCCACTTTATCGGGACGGCGAGTGGAGAGAAGATGTTAGGACCGAGATGGTTCAATGACGGTCGAGTTATCGATCGATCAAGCGAAGGATCAAGGAAGCGCAGATGTGCAGTCCTGCGGACAAGCCGACGGATCTTCGCCTACGACGGAGATCGCACTTAGAGAAAGGCAAGTTTCCAAGGAGGAGTGCGACTCGACGAAGGCCACTCGAGACATAGAATCCTAGGATCCTATAAGACTTATATGTAGATAATGGATCATGATGAAAACGGTGTGATTATAATATGTAAAATAAGCGTAGTCCGAAAATTTCGTGAATATGTTAAATTTGGTGTCGAAATTTTGGGTGTAAAAGAACTAGACGCTTTGTAATCGATCATTTCGACAAACCGACCCTAGTAAATTAATGTATAAAAGTCATCATTTAAGGCATTTTGGTGTAATATTATATGGCCTTTATAGAATGGTATCCGAAATACGAAAACGAATCATTCCGAATAAGATATGGCTACTATGAGATAATAGTTGCCATTCGGATGACAAATGCACCAGCCTTGATCATGAACCTCAAAAGTCGAGTGTTCCACACGTACTTAGATAATTTTTATCTTAATCTTTGTGGATAAAGTTCTTACCTATTCAAAAGACGAGGAAGAACATAAAGAACATTTAAGGACTGTCTTACGACTTTTAAGAGCCGGGCAGATTTTGCCAAGTACAGTATTGTGTATTTCGGCGTAAAGGAGAAATATTCCTCATGCATATAGTATCCTTAGAAGAAATCAATGTGGACCTGACAAAGGGCAAAACAATTAAGAATGAAAGTCGTTGATGACCTAAAAATGAGACCAGGAATTTCTTAGATAAATGGACTACTATCAAAAGAGCCATTGAGAACTCTCTAAAGTAGCAAGACCAATAACATAGAAAAGGGATGAAATTACGTGGAGTAATAAAAGAGAGGCTATGTATTAATATGAGAAAGATAATAGCTTATGATCACAATGACTTAGGCCACATGAATGGAATTTTTCCAACTCCTGACTTGAAATAGTGACAGTAGTATAAATACCAAAGTCTTGAAGACATCACTCCTATGATAATAAGTTAAGAACCCTTCTCAACGACATAAAGTTTGAATTTATTCTTCGAGCAAGGAAATGTGGATACGGAATGAGAAAGATGGCTCGAATTAGTAAAGATTATAAGTGTGATAAATGATCACCGAGGATGGTAAATGTAGAATCTAATACCGAGTTATAAAATTCACCCTAAATCATAGTATGTCCCAACAAAAAGGAAAACTCATTGAAAAGTTTAAGAAAATGAGAATGAAATAGTCGGGCATTCAAAGGATTTAACATAAGTTGTACTCTCACACCCAAGGTGACATATGACTAAAAGAGAGAATGGAGATGGGAATAGAATACAAATTAAGATAAGGAATGAAAGGTCAAGAATTTTAAGGAGCACCGACAATGTTATATCGCCTAAAGATGGATTATATATATATAAATATCTCAATAATAAGTGAGAGATGAAACCAAGAATGAAGTTATGAAGCAATAATTGTAGGAAAACGAATGTTAACCATGATTGTCGAGCAATGTCTCGCTACCAACAAGTGAAGGCATTATATCAAAGGCCTTATAAGAGGTTATAATCTAGAGCTACACTAATGAAAATGGAACGATGTAGCCCATAGCAGTCGCACTACTATATGAGACTCACCAATTATGTTTTGTCTCTCGCTATTCGTATGACTCAAACCAAAAGTTAGCTCATTGCATCCCTCGCCCGAGGATCCATCTGGGTGTTTAATTCACCATACATTGATTATAAACCCAGCATGCGCCTATATAATTAAATCGCAACACGTTGGGGTTTACACGTGTTTACCTTTGATCCGAAGAGGTCGATGGAACGGATGAACCGATCGAACGGTCGAGACTCGTGCTTTGACCTTCGGGATTGTATCCCGATACCCAAACTCCAACGCCGAGTGAGGACGAGCTATGGAGAATACAGGAAAATCACCCTTTGCTCTCAATTTTTCAAAACCTCTCAAGACTATGAGGGTGGCGAAAATTCTTGCTTGTAATTTGTGAGTTCTACCTAGACATTATCTCATACCTTATATTTATAATGCACTACCTTAATCCTATATGGAATGTTACCATAATCCTATATGGAATATTACCATAATCCTATATGGAATATTACCATACACTTAGGATTATTTCCATACTCTTAGATTATTTCCATACTCTCAAGATTATTACCATAATCTTATATGGAAAGGATCTATGCATATTCCATAAATATAATTATATCCTTGTGGGATAAAGAGAATAAAATCTTGCCTTGAGAGCTATAGGGCGCCGATTTTCCTCATCTATGGGCCGGATGGGCCGACCAGGGATCAAATGCAAGGAATAAAGATGGGCCTCAAATAAATTAATTATCTTATGTTCACCCGTAACATAAATTAATTTATAAACATTCGATCATGCCACTAGAGAATAAATGTTGACTTACCCTTTATTACCGGTTGAGTCGGGCTTGCACTTAGACATTACGAATCCGTATTTAAGATATCGAACGTCCATTAATCATTTCTAGCAATCATCGCTTAAAATATTAATATCCTTATTTCTTAAGTAGTACCACTCAACCTTATTATTGTACTTGAGCTAACTCAACTGCAGGGTTTAGTACAATAAACCTTTTGAGCTCCTTAAGGGACGCCATCATCCTAAACGGATACGGTTACTGACATGATAACTAGCGTGACATACAAGATCGCCACCACCCAAGATGCGAGAATCTTGGTTAGAACATATAACCCTCACTCATAACAAGTCAAAGTGATGGTCAGCAACTCATACTCACCTAATACCTTATCGAGGTTTAGATTATCGTAAGTCACCGAGATCTTGGTTCTTCACGACGGTCAGAAAGAAGAACTCATCTCACTGTGATCCTTCAATACGTCAGAGACGTATCAGCATAGACAAGCAACTAAGTCAAGTCACTTCTTATCTATACTGCAGCCTAAACCGACAACTCGTCCTTAAGTCGTCTCAGCTGTGAAACTTTTTATATCTCATTAAGCGACCAATCATACGCACTTACGTGATCTTCTACAATCGTATGATCTAACTTATATATGAGATAAGGGGACACGAGATATATGCAATCAAGTATTCAAATCAGATAGGAGATTGTAATAGTGGTAACAGGAAACATTGTATACAAGCTCAACCAAACTGCTTTCAGTATACAAATCCAACAATCTCCCACTTATACTAAAGCAAACTTTTAGTATACAATGTGTCTTTCTACTAGCTATTACAAACAACCATCACTTTGCTTCTCCCACTTATACAAAGTTTCCTTTCTAAGTGGGTGCCATCAAGCGCAATCCAAGTCCTCTAACGTGACCATCGTAGACTTTTTGCGGCGGCTCTTCGTGAATGGATCCGCTAGATTTTCCGTCGATCAATCTTTTCAATCAGCACGCCACCTCGCCTAACGATTTCTCGTATGACATGGTACTTTCTCTCTATGTGTTTGGTCGCCTTGTGGGTCCGTGGTTCCTTCGAGTTTGCCATCGCACCGAGTTATCACAAGAAACTATGATACTCTTGGGCAAACCAGTACCACATCTAGATCCATGAGGTAGTTCTCGAACCATACAGCCTCCTTAGAAGCCTCCGGCGGCTACATATTCGGCTTCCATGGTAGAGTCCGCAATGCATCGCCGCTTTGCACTCCGCCAGATACGGCTCCACCTCCCAAGGTAAACACATAGCCCGAGGTCGACTTTTTCTCATCACGGTCGGCTTGAAATCCGAGTCAGATAACCCAAAGGCATTAGACTATCTCGCATGGTAAACTAGCCTATAATCTCGAGTCCTTTTCGTGTACTTGAGTATATGCTTTATCGCAGTCCAATGAGCTTGTCCAGGTTAGATCGATATCTAGCTACTATGCCACCGCATAGCGTATATCGGGCCTCGTGCATAGCATTGCGTACATGAGACTTCCCACGGCGGAGCGTAAGGAACTTGTCTCATTTCCTCTATCTCCTTTGCGGTCATAGGTGATCGCGTTTTGAATAAAGGAACGCCATGTCCGAAAGGTAGCAATCCTTTCTTGGCGGTCCGCATACTAAAACGAGTAATCACGATATCAATGTAAGACGCCCGAGATAAGCTCAACATTTTCTTCTTGCGATCTCGGTAAACCTTGATCCCAAGAATGTACGCTGCATCTCCTAAGTCTTTCATTTGAAACCGATCGGATAGCCAACTCTTTACGTGCGATAATGACTTCACGTTGTTGCCAACTAGAAGGATGTCATCTACATAAAGTGCAAGAAATACCACATCACCGTTGACATCTAACCGATACACACAACTCTCGCTAGGCAACTCGGGTAAATCCATGGGACTTTACCACCTCGTCAAAGCGTAAGTTCCATGATCGGAGGTTCGCTTAAGTCCATAAATGGACTTCTTAAGCTTCCATACTAGATGCTCTTCACCTTTACCACATAACCTTCAGTTCTGCATATAGATGTCTCTACCTTCCTCAAGGTAACCGCTTAGAAAAGCGGTTTTAACATCCATTTGCCAAACCTCTAGGTTCAAGTGGGCTGCTATGGCTAGAAGAATTACGATGGACTTGAGCATTGCTACAAAGAAAGGTCTCATCGAAATCGATGCCCTCAACTGAGTGTACCGCCACAAGCCACGGCTTTAAAAGCGAAACCTCTCCATCGAATCTCTTCCTCTTGTATATCCACTTACTACCTACGGCTTCCTTGCCATCCGGTAGAGGTGTCTTTCATATACATCCATAGCCGTTATGGACTCCATTTCTAAGTCCATAGCGGTGTGCCATGATCTTGCATCAATATCTTGATTGCCTCCTTGTATGTCCATGGGTCGATTATTGCATGTTAAATCTGCTGGACTAAATTCAAGATTCACCCACGAACATAAATCGCTCGGGTTGACGAACAACCTCCCACTACGACGAGGTTCTACAGCATAATGGCAACGGTGGGTGCAGATACTTGTGGTTCTCTAACTCGCACAACTTGTCGTAGGTACCACTTGCGGTCGGTATCTCGGTGGAACTCGACCCACTTCAATTTCTTGAAGTATCGGTGTCGATCCTCCCACTAGACTCGACATCTCGCACCTTCGCCTAATCGGTGGTGGAATACGATCATCTTCTAATTCTCAAGAATGATTTCAACTTTGGACTTATGATTTTCATGTAGTCCTCTTCTAAGAATCGAGCATTAGTGCTAATAATGACCTTCCGATCCTTAGACTATAGAATAAACCACCTTCGCTCCTCTAGGATAGCCAATAAACACCTTGCGCCGGATCTAGCCTCCAACTTGTCGACTTTTCTTGTTCAAACATGTCTGCCGGATCGCCCCATATCCTTATGTGGCTTAAACGGGCTTGTGCCCAAACCACAACTCGAAAGGGTCTTTTCGATGACTTGGACGGTACTAGATTTAGCAAGTATGCCGCCGCCTCTAAGGCATACCCCGTAACGAAATAGGCAATGTTGCATAACTCATCATAGATCTAACCATTTCCAAAGAGTCCTATTTCTTCGCCTCGACACACCATTTTGTTGTGGTGTGCCGTGTGAAGTCTTGTTGGGATGTAATCCCACACTTCACTAGATAGTCCATAAACTCGTTCTCGAGGTATTCGCCACCGCGATCGGACGCAAAGGACTTGATACTTTTACCTAGCTTCGCCTCCACTTCCGCCTTAAACTCTTTGAATTTCAAAGCATTCGAGACTTGCGGTGAAGCGGTATACGTATCCGCACCTTGAGTAATCATCAATGAAAGTGACAAAATACTGCACCTCCACGAGCTTGTGTGGACATTGGTCCACACAGTCGAATGGACTAACTCCAATATTTCGTGGCTCTATAACCCTTCGCTTTGAAAGTCCGGTCGACATCTTACCTTCTATACGAGATTCGCAGACCGGGAACCGAGTGGCCGTGAGATTACCCAACGCCCATTCTTAGCCGCCTTTGGATCCTATTTAGATTGATGTGACCTAATCTAAGATGCCGGAGAAAAGTAGAGTCATCTTCGAAGAAAACTTTCTTTTTTGGGTTTGATGAAGATGCAACATAGTTATAGGTATTATGTTTTGCAGAAATAGTATAAAGCGAATTATATAAGGTGCCAACACAGATAACTTCGTCATTTCTTATGATAGAAACACCACTATCAAAAATAACAGAATATCCATGAGTAAATAATTTCGAAACAGAAACAAGGTTCCGCCGAAAATCCGGCACATATAAAACGTCTTTCAAAACTAAAACTGTTGTCCCAAAACATAAAGAAACATCTCCAACCGCAACGGCTTGACTTTCGCGCGTTGCCCATGGAGATCGTTATCTCGCCATCAAACAGACTCCTTGTCCGCAGGAACCCCCGCAGGTGTAACAAACATGATCGATTGCGCCAGTATCTACTACCCAAGAATGGGTAGAACAAGTCGCTAAACATGTTTCACATTAAAGCAAACGGCGCACTGAGCCTTGAGCATAGGGCACTTGGCCTTCCAATGCCCGCCTTGCCGCACTAAGCACTTGCCCTTCTCCTTTGGCTTCTTTAAGCCTCCGGTGGCAACCATGTTCTTGCTCCCATTACTCCCACTATTTCCTTGCTTTACCACCTTTGGCACCCTTTTCTATTTCCATTTTGCAACGGAAATTTTGGGCCCTTAGATGTGCTAGCAAGAGCATGTGCTCTTTTCCCATAACTCCTTCCGCAACAACGAGATCATTAAACAACCGACTAAGTGTAAACTCGGTCTTGCTCATGATCGCATTCACGCCGAAAGTTCTCAAAAGACTTGGGCGTTGTATTGAGGATGATATCGACCTTGGCTTCCGTCAATACCTCCTCCCAACCGATCAAGACTATCCATGAGATGAGTCATGTGGGAGACATGTTCATGGACCGAACTTCCTTCTTCCATCTTACACGCCAAGATTTCTCTCATTGTGTGGAAGTGGATCGTCGATCCGATCGCCCAAACTTACTCTCGAGACTTGACCAAATATCGTCGCGCGTCTACCATCGATCGATGTCGCAATGCAAGCCTTTGGACATCGTAGTCATCATATAGCATTTAGCCATATTGTTTGACTTATTCCAAAGTCCGCTTGACTCTCGCTGCTCATTAGTCGATCGTCGATGGGGCATCGGGTTTAGGAGTAGTGAGAACAAACATGTGTTCTTCAAATGATAAGAACATATTCCATGTTTCGTTTCCACTCGATAAAATTTGGACCGGATAACGGATTTTGTGCGAGCATATTGATAATCGGCGTAAAGAGACATATCTCGAAGCGATAATGTAAACACATAAGCATACGATCGCATATAATTCGTAACAATAATATTGTAACCTTTTGATAAAACAATATTAATTGAAACCTCTAATCGCCAAGGAATCCCACATGCAAGCCACGCGTGTGGGCGTTTACATGAACCCCTCGACTGCACTAAAATATACCTTTTAGTCGTTTAATTTCAATCCATGTCAACTTATCCTTATGACAAATGAAATTAATGATTGGACCTTTCTGAACCACATCACTATCACAAGAAGGGACTTGGCGGAAGTTGTACTTGAGGTGATGTCTAAGCATTGACCACAATTTTAACAGCGAAAGATGAATTCTTAGAATTGGTATACTCACTCGGACCATACCGCTTCAATTCAAATTCTTTTGTTATCTCATTTTATATCTATCTACTAGAGAACTTATGAAAATCGCACATGAAGCCACGCGTGTGGGCGCTTTACATGAAACTCCCACTTCTCAATAGATTTAAAAGTTTTATTTAGAAATCTCATCTAACAAACTTATGATAAGCAAGTGCAAGCAAGCCACAGCGTGTGGACGTTTACTCACGGTCGCCTCACTTTGTTTAGAGATCAAAAAGTGGAGGTCTTGACATTTTAATTTGAAAATTAATTTGTCGGGTTGCTTGCTTAGTCTTTTTATTCAAAAGGTTTGTCCATGCGGATCACGTAATCCTAGCATGCTTTTCTATAGAACTCGACATGTAAAACATGCTCGCATGAAATTCTAAAATATGCTTGATAAGCGCGATAAACCTAGCATGCTTACTATGCGTCGAATCGTAAAACACTTAAAGGTTTGTCAACGTAATATAAACATACATAGCATGCTATAGCATAATTTAAACATCCACGACATGCATATGAGCGATAAAAATAAAATAAAGCGTTCATCGCGCCCAATCGTGAAACCCGCACATTTAAATCTAATCTATTACATAGATTTACAAAGTCATATTTAAACTTGACGGGCCTCGCGTGCACGGCACGGACCGGATTCAACAAAGGGCCTCGCGTGCACGGGCGCGGACCGAAAATCTGAAAACAGTGCGGGCGGGTCGGCCCAAATGTCTTTGGGCGCGCTGAAGCAAAGCCCGCCGCGCCCAGCCCATGCGCCCTGCCGCGCCTGTCACCGCGAGCTGCCTCGCGATCGCTAACGCGACCGCGACCGCGGCGCGAGCGTGCGCAGGCCACGCCCCAAGCGCCGAACGTCTTCCGAGACGCGTCGCCAGGCGGCCATACTCACGACCGCGAGGTCCGCTCGCGCGCCGGGTTTTCACGCGAACGCGCGCGTCGCCGCTCGCTAGCTCGCACGCCGCAGCCTCGCGGGTAATCTCGCGACCGCTAGCTCGCTCGCTAAGCGCCAGGATCTCGTCGCGAACGCGCCTGCCGCCGCAGCCCTCGCGATAGCCCTCGCGATCGCGAGACTCGCTCGCGAAACCGCCCATGGGGCTACCGAGAACCTGTTTTTCGTCGTTTCGTTCTTCGTTCTTTCGTCTTCGTTCTTCTTTACGGATAAGATTTACATAATAAAATCTAATCTAACCACGGATTTTCTCGTGGTGAAAAATAACACCGACAAAATAATAAACGAGCCACGATGAACGACATATCCACAATTATAATAACGCACGTAATAATCAAACGTGAATTAATCCAACAGAGCCAAGATTCGATCCTGTGCTCGATACCAATGTAAGGTAAACGTATGTTAACCTCGCCCGAGGATCCATCTTGGGTGTTTAATTCACCATACATTGATTATAAACCTAGCATGCGTCTATATAATTAAATCGCAACACGTTGGGGTTTTCACGTGTTTACCTTTGGATCCGAAGAGGTCGATGGAGCGAGATGAATGGATCGAGCGGATCGAGACTCGTGCTTTGACCTTCCGGATTGTATCCCGATTGCCCAATCTCCAACGTCGAGTGAGGACGATCTATGGAGAATGCTTGAAAATCACCCGAGCTCTCTTCACTATTTTCAAAAATCCTCTCGAGAGACTATGGGGGCGAAAATTTTGCTCAATATGTGAGTTCTAACTGACATTATCTCATACCTTATATTTATAATGCACTACCTTAATCCTATATGGAATGTTACCATAATCCTATATGGAATATTACCATAATCCTATATGGAATATTACCATAATCTTAGGATTATTTCCATACTCTTGGGATTATTTCCATACTCTCGGGATTATTACCATAATCTTATATGGAAAGGATCTATGCATATTCCATAAATATAATTATATCCTTGTGGGATAAAGAGAATAAAATCTTGCCTTGAGAGCTATAGGGCGCCGATTTTCCACTTGCTATGGGCTGGATGGGCCACCAGGGATCAAATGCAAGGAATAAAGATGGGCCTCAAATAAATTAATTATCTTATGTTCACCCGAACATAAATTAATTTATAAACATTCGATCATGCCACTAGAGAATAAATGTTGACTTACCCCTTTATTACCGAAGTTGAGTCGGGCTTGCACTTAGACATTACTGAATCCCGTATTTAAGATATCGAGCGTCCATTAATCATTTCTAGCATTCATTGCTAAAATAATTAATATCTTTATTTCTTAAGTAGTACCACTCAACCTTATTATTGTACTTGAGCTAACTCAACTGCGGGGTTTAGTACAATAAACCTTTTGAGCTCCTTAAGGGGCGTCATCATCCTAAACGGATACGGTGACTCGACATGATAACTAGCGTGACATACAAGACCGCCACCACCCAAGATGCGGAGAATCTTGGGTTAGAACATATAACCTCACTCATAACAAGTCAAAGTGATGGTCGAAACTCATACTCACCTAATACCTTATCGAGGTTTAGATCATCGTAAGTCACCGAGATCTTGGTTCTTCACGACGGTCGGATAGAAGAACTCATCTCACTGTGATCCTTCAATACGTCGAGACGTATCAAAGCATAGACAAGCAACAAAGTCAAGTCACTTCTTATCTATCTGCGGCTAAACCGACAACTCGTCCTTAAGTTGTCTCACCGTGAAACTTTTATATCTCATTAAGCTTGACCAATCATACGGACTTGTGATCTTCTACACAATCGTATGATCTAACTTATATATGAGATAAGGGACACGATATATGCAATCAAGTATTCAAAGCAGATAGGAGATTGTAATAGTGGTAACGAAACATTGTATACAAGCTCATACAAGCTCAAATCCAACAATAATAAGTCGAGAGATGAAACCAAGAATGAAGTCATGACCCTTCTCTTCCGCCCAACAGAGAACTTTAAGATATGTACGATTCTAGAAAAGTTTAGTAACTAACTCACCACGAGTCGAGCAATTCTGACAACAAGTGATTGAGCCTATCAACATTATAAAGATGTCCAGAGCTACACGAATGAAAATGGAATGATGTAGCAATAAATCTTATGACAGAGTTACGACAATCGGGTAAGGATTGACTCAAATTATGTTTAAGCATATGACTAGAACATTAATCGTTAGGGATCAAAGTGTAAGTACCAAAACCTATCGTTTGAGATGAGACTCGAGAGTACCCTAGATTTTGAACTAACTCCCAAAAAGAGTTAAACACGATGTTGAACCTTAACATAGTTGCCGTAGCGGAAGAGGCTGTCGAATAACGAAGGATCGATGAGAACATAGCCTTATGCAGTGCATATTGTACCACTTGAAAGTTATGTACAACCGTATTGACCACCATCTTTATTATAACAAAGAAGGTCGAGAAAGCGAGGTATAAAGTCCACGACGTCGTGGCGACACGATGAGATATCTATCCCATAAGGCAAAGAATAAGAAAAGCTAAGATGCATAAAAGTCTTACTCGAATACGCATAAATTTGAAATGCATTTTAAATGCGGAATTTAAGTTTCTTAAGATTTCTCCATCTAGAGAAATTACAAAATCAGATACAAGAACGTCGAGACCACGTTTTATAGAACCTTTCGAGATCCTAATAATAATAGGCCTAGTAGCCTATAACTTGGTATTCCCACCAAATTCGAAAAATACGAAATATTTTTTTCCACATGTCATAGTTAAGGAAATACGAAAATGACCCAATTCACGTAAACCAACATGATGGCGTGACCTTTGACTCGGATGAGTTATGATGAAAATCTCGACTAATTTGATCGTGCGATTCAACGATTAAGAAATCAAGTTTGGGTTTTAATGAAAATCGATGGAAGAACCATGGACAAAAGGAAAACACGTGGAAAGATAAGATGTTAAGATCTGAAGATACCCCATACTTTATGAGGTATGCAAATTTGAGGACGAAATTTCTTTTAAGGGGTAGGATGTAATATCCCGTAGAATTAGATGCTAATTACGGTTTTTGAAACCCGAAAATTAGGAATTCGCTGTGACGATTCAATTAGTAAGATAGCGAATAATGATTTTGATTATTTACTGAAGGAACAATTCCTATTTTATATTCACTTGAGAATTGTGAATTTAGAAATAGAAGTTTGTAAAGCATATCGACAATATTATTTTAACGCCGATTACACATCGAGCGTCAAGATTTTATGGAATTTCCTGAGCAGTAAAGCTTGGAATTAATTTTCATATTAATTCCTATGTTACTAGAATATTAATTATAAAGTAAGTTCAAACTTACTGCGATCATTTTGAGATGAGTCGATTATGATCATTTTGAGGCGTTTTGAGCGTTAACGTCTAGAGATGTTTTGAGAGATGAGTTCAATGATCCGGAAATTATCCCAATTAATTTCCTATCATTAATTTATATAATTACAGTAATATTAAATATTAAAATAAATTTTGAGTTATTAAAACTTAAATTATCGATATTTATGAATATGGTATTATTAAGCTTTAAAATCAAGTTTTGAAAACCCGATAATTATACAAATTAAACCTAGGGTTTTCCTTGCACAAAATGTGCTATAATTTTATCCTATGCAATTAATTATTATCTAAATCATATATTATGATATATATGATCGAAAATTACATGAGTATCAATAATAGGTGTAATTGATATTTTTAATCCTATTTTTCCAATTTAGCTTGATAATTTCAAATTATTGGCTAAGGTATGATTTAATTATTTTTATGACTTGTATTTTATACCTATGATCATGTGTGATATATATGTATTAATATACATTAATGTACAAACACATGAAAAAGCAAATCCTACCTATTTGGACCCTAAACCTTCAGGCTGCATCATGAATGGAGAAGGCATGATATGTGAGACTCTTCCACTCAACACTCCTTTACATAGCATAGGCCATCATGTGATGGCATGGAAAATGCCTTTCTAGCCTACACTAATCATCACCACACTCTACACACTCAACCATGATTCCTATTGTGTGTGTGTGTGTGCCTAAGAGAGAGAGAGAGAGAGAGATATACATGGGAGAAACTCTTCCCATACACTTCATTTCACTCATAATACATTTCTCCTCTCTCCCCAAAATTTTCAGACCTCTCCTCTCCTTTCCTCTCTTCTTCTTCTCTACACCATTTCCACCATGGAAGAGAGCTCAAGCTCCATCTCTCTCTCATTCATCTTCAAATTCGTGACTAAGGTATAACTATCTCCTATGACTCTTAGACATGATTAAATCATACTTGCATGGTTAGATTGATGATCTTGGTGGTGATTTGGGGTGATAGATTCACCATTTTCGTGGTTATATGAAATGCATACAAGAAGAATAAGCTTAAAACTGAAAACTGGAAGTATGTTACGAAAACAGTAATTTCATAAAATTATTTGACTAAGTTACAGTGGTCCGATGAATGTGAAATTTTACTATGTTGAAATTAAACATGTCTATTACATCTCTGTAAAATTTCAAGTCAATCCAACTTGATTTTCTATTTTAATTCTATTTTTCAAAAACACTGCACAAATCTGTAAAATTTCGGTGTTCATCACCCACGGTCCGTGGCTTTCGTTTAGAGTTTGGCTAATGGTCAAACTCTAAAAATTGGTATAAACATAAATTAGCATGTCTAGAAGATATATGTAAATTTTCAGAATTTTCTAAAAAATTTTACTATTTATTCCATATTGTTCAAACGAACTGCACAAAACTGTCACTGTAGTGATAGCTTGTAGTAAAATATTTTTATCTCCCAATCTATTTTGAATCATTGAGTAAGGCTTTTTCTGGATTAAACTAGACTTAAGTGGCTTTTCAATATGATTGGTTGCATTCCTAGATTCCTTATAATGAACTCACGGTGAATTTTTAAAGTTGACGCATTACAGTAAGCTTTTTGGACAAACTGCCTTAGTAAAATTCTATGCTAAATGACTGTCCGTGTACGACTTTTGCGTGAGATATTCGAGCCGTTTGTAATCCGATTTTAACTTTGGTTTCTTCATAAGAAATGTTCCTTACCATGTCTAGTTATGATCTGGAAAGTTTGATCCCAAACCAAGCCTTATAAGTATACTGTTCACTGACCCAAAGTCACCTACTTGAATGTTGTCCTTTCCAACTAGTCAACTTTGAACTTACGTATTTATCGATGCATCAAGTATCTTCCAGTATAATCTTCATGAAACATGTAGTTCTTATTACAAGGTTTCTAAAATGGTATCTTTCAGTCATTTTGGTATTGTGAGTCAAAAGTTACGAGCCTCACAAAATCCTAAATCGTTAAGTTAAATCTGGAAATACTGAAACTTTTCTAAGTATAGAAGAAGTCAGTTCGAGTTGCCCACTTTGAGAGCCTATATCTCTAGAACCACGCCTCTTTGGGTCGACTTCCTTCTTAGAACTTATAGTACATATTTAGAGGGTTCCAGAATGTGTCTTTGTGCGGTCATACGTATTTTAATCAAGAGTTATGAATCGTCAAAGTATGACACTCTAAATCTGGAAATTCTGAAAATATTCTAAGTATAGAAGTCAGTTCGAGTTATCCACTTTGAGACCCTATATCTCCAGAACCACGACTCTTTTGGGTCGACTTCCTTCTTAGAACTTACAGTACATGTTTAGAGGTTTCCGGAATGTGTCTTTGTGCGGTCATACGTATTTTTAATCGAGAGTTATAGATCGTCAAAGTATGACACTTGGGTTGTTTTAAGCTGTTTTGCTGAAAATTAAACACTTGAAATTTAACTAAGTGTTGAAACTCCCCTATGTGAAACATGCCTTATGTGACTAACATGCTATTAATTGATGCATTCATATGATATGTCATAAGGTACATTAAAGCATTAATAAGATGCATGAATTTAGGATAAAACAACAATATGATATTTTTACGGGCACGTCTTAACGTGAAATATTTGACTAGGCGCTACTACATGATCAATTGATTGTATATCATGCCATGATATACACTCAAGTAGAAATATGGGTTCTAAGACCCGATGGATGTTTCAACTCCAAAACCTCAAAGCCGAGAATAGATAAAGCTAAGCTGGGACTCGCAATCCAAGAAATCGGTTAGACAATCTACATCCGGTGGGCTTTATCTTCAAAATGTGGGCCTTTTCTTACCCCACTAAATGTGACTTTAATGTTATTTCAAATGAGTTTATTTACGATACTTATTCTACAATGTTATCAAATGTTTTATTGCATTACACCGCCAAAATATTTCGTTTTGTGTATGGATCCTATCTGTTTGCCCGGTAGGGCCGTGGAGATAGTTGAACTTTATTATGACAAGTTATGTCATTTGGGTCGCACCAACCTTTTTAATGTCGGGTCTGTGCGGATGATAAATGCACCGCTAGGATTGGCGTGAAGGTTGGAACTATCTGTTGTGTTAACATATGCTTGCAGTAGATGTGTCTTTATGACGGATTACGGCCGGTCACGGCGTCGTAGATGGGAGGCCTCCCTCTCGACGTTTATTATTTATTATTATGTATTGTGACTATGAGATACGGACCATACACACCAAGAAAATGCTTGGCCAAGCTACTTTTGCGAACTGAAATGATTTTAGTAAGCACAAGGCCTTTTTAACTAAAACCCTTGTGACTTACTCGACATTGGCAGCGTAATTCGAATATTATCAAATGTTTTTGGCATGAGTCCACTGAGTGCATTCTTGTACTCGACCACCGCATGTTTGTTTTAAATGTGCGGTTGAGCGGATGATGGATGGGCGGTGTTGAGCAATAGGAATATTGTCGCTGAAAAGTTTATACCTTGATAGTACATCGTCATATGTACATATCACATGTTTTCCGCTGCAAGAACTTAAGTTATGTACTAAAGTCCAAGAACATGCTTGTCATATGAATTACGGCTTTTGTTAAGGAGAATTCCCCTGTTTAATTATACATGTTTAGAGTTACAATCCCTTCTAAATCCTACTTAGGATTTAGGGGATGTGACAGCCATGGGCGGCGATTCGGTGGTGGTGCGCCGGCCAAATTGGCCGGCCTCCGGCCGTTATCCCGTCCCGTCCCTTTAGAAACCCGAGTTCTATGATATACGATCTACTAAAAGACGGAATCAAAACAAGAAAAGGACAAAACAGAAAAATGGGCTGCGGGGTGGTTGATCGGCGGTGGTGGCTCGGCGGAACAAGAATGGCGCCACCGAGCCTCCCCGCTCGATCCCCACTCCTCCAGTGACTTCGCAGTGCACTGAGCTGCTCGGCTCTTCCGTAAACACGGAGGCGAAGGAAATGAGCGTTGAAAATGAAGGCCCTAGCCTCATTTATAGGAAAATGCGAGGGTCACTTGTTCAACTGCGAAGCGTTCTTTTTCAAAACGCAAAAGTGACTTAACTTTTGCAAACGGACTCAAATTTAGCAAACTTGGTACCCATGGACACGAAATAAAATACGGACACAATGACTATAAACAAGATATGCTTTTAAAGATCCATGAAAAGTCGGTTTTCGATAACTTCCGAGTGCGAAACCTTCATGGGTGGTCGAAAACTGCATACTTAGTGTCTATGAATTCGTCATAAGACACTCTTCACAACGCTCGAGGTTTCGTGACGGTCGCATCACCGAAACAAAAAGTCAACCTTTAACCTTTTCTCGGCGTGCCATATAAAGCGAAGCTTAAAAGACGGGTATTACGATTCTGAGCATCCTTCCAACGGTGCGAAATTCCTCCAAAAGCTGTCCTAAATTCATGCCCGATTATAATAAAAGAGCGATCGCCCGTGTGAGTTCTTGACTTGTAGCCACTGGGTTAACCTTTTACTCATCGACTCCTTTTCTTACCATCTGTAAAGATAGTTCTAGGTGAGCCCTCCTTAAATTAAAGCAATTGAGGATCCAAAATCCGTTGCATAGAATTTCAATGGAGAGGCTATGCGTCTTTCTAATCACGTGAGTGACATCCATTTTCAAACTTACATTTCTTGAATTATATCTACGTTCCACATAGATATTATGATCTAACTCATTGGATAGAACCTTAGGCGATCCTAGGTTCAATTCTAAGTTTGAGCAACACACGAGGCGACCATAATTCTCATATAGGTGAAGAAATTTTCATTTCTTGATTCGGTTATCCCTAATTAGGTTCTATCGTCTCTGCACATACTTGTGCGGTGTTAGAACACGAGTACCTATATCGAGCAAAATTATAGGTATTACGAGAAATTTTCTCATACATATCGTGCCTTCACGATTTCTGTTAAATCTGTTTTCGGTCACGAAAAATAGGCTCACAGTCTACAGTGTTCTCGTGCATTCAATTAAACATCTATTTCATACATCATTGTCCTTTCCCTTGGGACATTAGGTTCCTTTGTTATGGCCTTTTGTCACCTCGTTAATCATATCCTTCTCGGTGTCGGTACTATTATGCTTTTATCAATAGCATTCTGTGGTTAGGTTTATATCGACCTATCCTTGATATTAATATCTCGATAACTTAATCTCATCGTAGGGGTGCGTGATGTATCGACACTATCATTCATCTCCGATCCGATGAATGATTCAATTCCTTTTCACTTTATCGATCTTAGAAATATATAACTCATATATCCTTACTTTAAACTCTTTTTCAGAGAAAATCCTTTTCCTGGCATTTAGTGCCATCGTTTGTAATATCCCTTTTTATATCGTCATTTCTTCTTAATCTTTATTGATTCATTTTGAAATTTTGCATAGGATAAAATCCTTTGTCCACTAGGGACGTATTATACTTTTGCCTTGACGTCAAATATCTTTACCATTTTCTCGACATTTAATGATTGCTTCATTTCTATGTCAGGTATACTTAATATCCCACTTTATTGATCATTACAAAAGTATGAGGGGTAAGATTTACAATTAGATTCACCTTAAGATTCTTCCATGTGAATCTTTTCATTTGTCCTCTTGGATGCATTTCCTTTTTGCAAAAGTCTATAGAAGCTATCTCGCTTGTTAATTTATATGACACACAAGACAAGCATTTTGTGTCAATACAATTTAGAGTACTAAGATCCATTTCAAATAATGAATCTGCTTCTTCTCTCCTTCTTTACTTGAAGGAATTACTTTACTTATCAAGTCGTAATATCGCTGAAACTTATCTCATATTATAGCTATCTCATAATTGTATAGCTCATAATTTCTTCACTATTTTGACTTTTGTCCATTTTCTTGAGCATGGTTTTAGAAAGTAATATTACTTTCATTATACCTCAGTTCTTACTCTCGGACTAGAACCATCATTATTGTCGTATAGCTTGGTAAGGTAGTACATTTGTACACCATAACTTAAATTCAAGCATCTCATTACCATGTCTTCATTGTGGAGATATTTCTCCATACTTGATTTACATCTTGAGGCTATCCTAGCTGTTCACACATCTCGATGATTACGATTCATCAATCTCATTATCATTGGTTTAACCAAGTCTCAATTACTTGGAATTGATTATGCTCAACATAATTTCATTGATTGAGGTATAAGACTAGAGATTAGTTATCTGAGATGCTATCGCTTCTTTACATATATATCCTTTGAAAAGAATATCGTGCATCTCCATTCTTTATACATGTCCAACCTACTAAGGAGGTTTTAAGGACAATCAACTATCTTAAAGATAAGTTGTAATCTCTCTCGTTATGTCATAATAAGGGGAAATTATATCCCAAGGATATCATGCACTTCCCTTTTCTTCAACTCTTGCATTCTATGCTAAAGAGTATCTCATTCATAACATTTCATTATCATAACAGTCACATGAAGATATAACTTCACTGTTATTGTAACAGCCCGCCTTTCCAAAGTATGGATTAGCAGGAACTATTACTAATGACGGGGATTAACAACAGGAACAAAGACTAATTATGGAACTACGAAGTATATGATAAGACAAATTTCCAAAAACTTCATATCATTTAATGTACATATATCGCATACGAAACTAAATCGATAGACTCTTGACTAAAGGGTTGACTCGAAACATAACCTATATAACTTTCTGCGGAAAGACATGTGATTACACATATGACGATATGCAATCAAGGCTATACTTATCAATGACAGAAGACTCTAACTGCTCAACACTTCACCATCCAACATCAACCGCTCAACCTACACATTTAAAAACAAACATGCAGGGCTAAGTACAAGAATGCACTTAGTGGGCTCATGCCAAAACATTTTCTTTAATTACATCGCCTTTGAGTAACACACGAGGTTTTATTGGAAATGCTCGTGCTTACTAAAACATTTTCTCATTTTCAAAAGTAAATCGGCGAGACATATTTTTGTCTGTATGATCCATATCGCTTCTCGTATAGTAATATCATAACATCATCACAAAACGTCATCGCATAACATCATCACACGTTGGTAGCGAACCAACATCTTTCAATATCATCATGCCACCGCTTCTCATATAATATGATATCACATCGGGATCATCATACGTTGGTAGCGAACCAACAACTTTCAATATCATCATGCCGGTAGTTTCATATAATATGATATCTCGTCGGGATCATCATCGTTGGTAGCGAACCAACAACTTTCAATATCATCATGCCACCAACTCCATATATATATATATATATATATATATATATATATATATATCATCACATCGATCAATCCTAGCGGTATAATCCTTGGCTTTAGGATCGATATCAATTTCATAGTTGGCTTGCCCAACAACTCGATAGGATCATACATAAAAACATAAACACTTTGGGCAGGTAATCATATCATTTCTCAACAGAAGTATTGTAAATAAATACTTTTCATTTGCAGCAAGCAAGTAAATAAAAGGGTTTTCGAATAAAGCCCACCTCGTATACGAAGGTCTTTTCACTACGGTTTCCTTTCTACGTCGAATACTCAAGTCCACGTATCACCTTAACGTAAGAATTATTTTAGTATGTCGTTCACGTTCGATAGAGACGAACATAGTCTATAACGTTCTACGCGTCAAATAAGGCTAACGCCGGACTTATTTTAACGTTTCCTAATCAATTAATGTCGATTATGAATTTTCTCAATTTATAAGACATATTCTACCATTTTAGTATATAATGTACGTTTTAATGTACTTACGTAATGTAAGTTACATTGTTACTAAACGTACTACGTCACATAGATCACGTATTATCGAATTACGTGTCCTTTGACCTTGGTCAACGTTTTTGGTCAACTATTTTGACTTAGTCAACATTTAGTCAATAATTTTGACTTTAGTCAACTCAAAGTCAACATTTTGACTTTTTCAATTTCTTATGAAATTCTATCATTTTATGTGCAATTCTTGTTCTAAAAATTTCCATAAAATCATACTATGTCTAAAACATTGTTTTAGATCATTTATGAAATTATACTTGATAAAATAAATTTATAACATTAATATACATAAGGTATGATTTTGGTCATTCTGATTAACCAACTAAACATTTTCAAAATTCCACTAAATTCACATAATACTTAATCACCCTTAATTATCATTATTATAACATAATTGTTATTTATTATGAACTATGGAATTTAATTTACCTAAGTCACTTTCGAAAATTTTGACTTAGGTCGAAAATAATTTTATAAATTCGATAAATTCACTGAACCATGTATTATGAATCAAAAATTAAAAATCAAAATCATTAACATATTCCACCTACATGATTTGGGTCTACTTTTAAAATTTAATACCATGCTTAATTTTGTGATATAATTATAATACATGCTTAATAACATCATATAAACACAATATCTAATTATCTTAAGCATATGTTACATAATTTTGAAAATGTCATAAACAACATAAACTTATAACATGAATTCTAACGGATGAAAATCAAAATTCTAGCATGTATATGAAGCTTATAACGTTTCTAACCTTTTAATCGGAGTCGATTCAATCGACGAAGGTTTATTTGTCTAAGGTTTGGGATCAAACTTTGGAGAACACACTCAAAATTCCCTCACTAATTTTCGGTGGTTTGGGAAGCTAAATGGAGGAATGAAATGATCATGTTATATTTATAGACTTATCCCACTTGTGTAGTAATTATTACATATAAAATATGAACTAATCCACTTGTACACATGGTCAAAATAATCGGCCAAATTGATATGCTTAAAGACAAGATTTTTATTTCTTTCATGTTATTCATTAATGTGGAACCTTATCACATTATTTGTTCCACTTGGTGATTGCTAAAAACAAAACTATTTTCCTTTCTTCCTAGTATAGCTCACGGCAATTGCATGTATTAGCTAAGACAATTTTTTTTTTATTCTATTGGTTCTTATGTTCACTTCACTTTATTATAGTATAGTGATGATTTAAATTATTTGATACACATATAATACATTTGCATATTTATCTTTAATATTCTAATGAGGTTTTCGGCCATTTAATAATGTAAAGGAATAAATTTTATTTTTATCCTATCTTATACTATAATATTAATTTAGGATAATGTCATATTTGAATAGTCAACATTTTACACTATGACTTCTAATTTGATTTCACATTTAATTGTCAACATTTTCAACTACTAGCAAACAAAGGCTATAGTTACTTGTTTAATTTGAATACCATCTTATCTTTACACCTCATATACAAGTGGATACCTGATCTTATCATCTCATTAAATTAAAGCAAGATTTGATTCATCAAATCTTATAAAAAGGATGAAATTTTCGTCCATTATAGCACAAGTGTCCTCCCACTTGTGCAACTTGCAAGACATCTTATCTTATCCCTAATAATATCATATTAATATAATAAATATGATACATCATCAATTGGATAGGAATTAAATTCAATTTCCCATATATATTGAATTTCGAAAATATTATATAGCCATAATGCTATATATTTTATTTTCTTGTATTAAATAGCTAATACATAGTTATGTGACATATTATAAGTCCTAATTGATGATTTAAATCATAGGGAAATATTTAGAACAATTTTAAATTTCAAAACCCTAATTTGAATTATATAATTTGAAAATTTCAAAATGTGGTACATTCTATTCTTAAATTTTCTAGCGTTATTTTAATGATAATGCTCTTATATTATAATATAATCATAGGAATTTGAATTTTATAATTCCGTGTTCATTTGACCGAGTTATCGACTCGTCTCTAAAACCGACGTTTGAAGCGTCTCAAAATTCTCATAAGCTAATTATCTCTAAACGTTGAAAATAAAGTTGTAACAACTTTACTTATCCCTATAATAATAGGAATTTTGAAATTAAGCTTAGCCAATTATAATCTTGTAAGACGTAATCGTCGAATTTATTCGACGTTAGAAAATTACGTTCAAGGAATATTGAAATCCATATTTCTTAATTCACTAAGCATCGATGAATCTCACACGTAAATTATCCATTATGCTTGGTCAAAGTTAAGAGTTGACTAATTAAGATTTTAATTATTGAATTAATAATACTAATTACGGAATTTATTATCGTAATTCAGTATTAAAACTACGAGATATTACATTCTACCCCCCTTAAAATAAATTTCGTCCCAAAATTTGCATACCGTAGGAAAGTACGGATATCTTTGTACAATAACAATTTCAAGCTTCCACGTAACTTTCTTTTGTCCATGGTCTCTCCATTGGACTTTCACCAACGGTATAAGCTTCTTTCTTAACCGTTGATTTTAACGATTAAAACAATCGCATATTCTTTCTCATAACTCATATTTTGATTCAAGAATAACGTCATCATGATGGTCATATAATTTGGACCATATCCGTATTTTCTTTAACTGTAACACGTGGAAAAATTCTGTGCACTTCCCAAACTTGATGGAAGTACCATTCTATAGGCTACTAGGCCTTATCATTTCTAGGATCTCGCAAGGTCCTATAAAACGTAATCTCAACTTCCTTTTTCTCCAAACATTGAAATTTTTTCAATGAAGTAACATAAATAACACTTTATTTCTGCATAAAATGCACTCGTGTCTCACGCATATCGGTAAGATGCGACTTTCTTTCTTTGCCTAATTTGGCAACATCTCATTCATTTCTTTCACAGAATTGGCTTCAACTTCCCTCTTACTTTCTTTATCTCAATAAGGAGATGATCGATACTTTCTTTTACACTATGCCTCACATGGGCTATGTCGCTCGACGAGTTATTGTCGTAGGTAAACTTAATAAGTGAAAATACGTTTCCAACTTATACCTAATTCCTTTTATAAGCGAATTCATATTCTAAAGATAACCTCAAAATCTTTATCGATCACGAGATGCACAATTTCCTTTGTAATTAATCTGCTAACTCATTAGACCCATGTGTAGCCTAAATAGGCATAGGCCGAACATATTTGGTAAGTCGATACACTACTACTCTTATAGCGGTGTTATCTTTGACTTTGATAATTCCATCTCAAAATCTATTGTTACGTTATCCCATAGGATTATTGATACAATGTCTTTACTTATAGGTAATCGAGACGATGTCCGACAACTTCTATCTTCCTTTTCTTAACTCTTTGATGGGTTTTTCTTCTATGCAAGGATTTATCATTACTTAGACTGAATTTTACAACATAAATCATCAGCCACTACATAAATTTTTCATAGGTGATAATTTATATCACATTTGTAATCTCTTATTCATCTCTTTTCCATGTCTCTTGCTCGAAGATGTATCTTAAACTCTTATGATCTATGAAGATCTCACACCTCACTTTATAGAGGTGATGTTCTTAAAATCTTAATTCGTTTTGCTGCTGTTAGTTCTAAGTCGTTGTGATGCATAGCTTATCATCTTCCCTACGGCATCACATTTATTAGTCCACGTAAATTTAATTTCTCTTCGGGTAGCTACGTTATCAGCCTTGTTATCTTGGAGAGTCAAATTTTCGATAGCAGTCAGCAAATCCTATGAACCTTTAATCCTATGTGGGTCGTTGATTGCTTCTATACTCTCATTGCTCTTAGCTCTTGCTGGATCCATATGGATTCCTTTGGAAGACACAACGTCTCCAATGAATATCATTTCTTTGAACCGAATCCGCCTTAAATAACTTGGCAGAATTTTTTTTTGACTTCGATGTTTGCGAGAAGATTTTCAAGAGCTCTTATACTCTTTCTTGTCCTTCAAATAGATGATAATATTATCTATAAAGAATTAAGACAATTTGTCTTAGTATGCGCGGAACACTCGATTTTTGAGGTTCATAGCATGGCTGGCGTATTAATTGATCCGAATGGCACGACTATAAACTCATAGTAGCCACCTCTTGTTCGGGAAGCCATTTTGGGTACATTGTTAGCTCGTACCTTAAATTGATTATAGTCCAATTGAGATCGGTTCTCAGGACTACTCTTGTTCTTTTCCACTGACCGAATACTCGTTTATCCTTGGTAATGGATTATTAACTCTCGATAATCTATATACCTTCTTAATGGGCTATTTTTCTTCTTTGACAAGCAAGTCGAGTGTTTCTTAAGGTGATACACTAGGTTCGATGAAGCTTAGATTTTATAGCCTTTAAATGTGAATCTTTATTTTTTTCACTTTCCTTGAATCCATTTGATAAAGGTACTTTTAACTTGGTTTAATAATGGTTCTAACTGGGTAGTAGAATTTTAGCTGCTTATCAGGGGAAATCTTACTAAGTTGTCAAGGTATATCTAGAAATTCTCGAAAAATTTTCACATCCTCTACTTTAATTTCTGCTTTCCATCCTTTGCTTAGATGAACAAGGAATGCTCGACATCTCTTCTTGTTTAATAATCCCCTTATTTGTAGTGTGGGTATGGTTGGAATTTCCTTCCTATGTGGATTCCATAGAAATTAGTAACCTTATTTGGAGAAATGGAGCTAAATTTCCTTTTCCTTGTGCGAGATTGTGGAATGATTTTCGACTAATCAATTCTTTCTTAGGATTATCTCTATGTCTCATATAGGTACTATGTTCAAGTTCTTTACTAAAGTCTTAAGTGATTCTAAGTTCAATTCTAAGTTCGAGTAAATACGTTATGGCGACCATGATCCTTCTTTTAAGTGAAGATATTCTCGTCCTTTGATTTGCTTATTCCGATTTGAGCTCTAACGATCCACGCATGCTCTTACTATTCTTGTGCTAATGAAATGTGAAGCACTTGTCTTGAACAAAAGTATTTTAGGTATAATGAGAAGTTTTCTCATACCTACCATTCTTTCCCGGTTTTGTTCATTCACATTATCATACTTTCTTAACCGGTATGAATGATTCGACTTCCTCCTTCCTCTTTATCGTTCCTTAGAATATATCTTCCATATATTCTTTCTTTAAAATTCTTTCAAGAAGAATCTATATTAGAATTTATTATGTTATCATCGTAATATCCTTTTTGGATATCGTCATTTCTCTTAATCTCCATTGGTTGACTAAGTGGTTTCGCATAAGTTAAAATCCTTGTTCAATGGGAACGTGTCATACTTTTGCCTTGGCGTCATATATCTTTTCTAACTTCTCGATATTTTATGCTTACTTCCTTTCAATGCTAAGGTACCCAATATTTCACCTTATGGTCATCTCATAAATATAAGGAAACTCTTTTCAATTAGATTCACCTTAAGGTCCTTCCTTGTGAATTCTTTCCTTTATTTGCTTGAGCATATTTCCTTCGCAAATTTCTTTAACAGTTATCTCACTTGATTAATTACTAAATCACGCATAAGGTGAGCGTTTTGTCTCTATAAACTTAGGGTACGATGGTTTCATCTCAAATAACAAATCTACTTCTTGATCCACTTCTTTCCTTCAAAGGATTTGTTTTACTTATCGTAATTAAACTGTTTGCAAAACTTATCTCATGTTCCGGGCTATCTTATAATTGTATAGCTGGTAATGTCCTCAACTATTCTTATTTCTTGCCCTTTTCTTGAGCATGATATCCGAAAGTTATATTACTTTCGTTATATTTTGATTCTCTCTTTTAGGATTAAGATTGTCATCACTCTAATCTATACGGTAAGGTAATATGTTTGTACACCATAACTTAGATTCTAAGTACCAATGTTTCATTGTCAAGTCTCAACGTCGGGATATCTCTCTCTTTCTTGGTTTAAAACTAGGAATAGCCTAGCTATTCACATATCTCATTATTTGATCCGTTGATCATACTATCTTTGGTTTAACCAAAGTCTCAAATTCTTGGAATCAATTCCACTTAAACATAATCTTATTGATTTAGGAATGAAGCGAGAGACTTATTAATGGAGATGCTTTCATTCCTTTATATCCATCAACTGTGTTTTATTCATCTCCATTCTTTTAACAGGTCTGACCTTCTAACGAGGTTCTAGGGACAATCAACTATTTTAAAGATAAGTTGTATTCTTTCTTATTATGATATAATAAGAGGAGGGCATATCCCAAGGATATATAATATACTTTTATTTGCTTTTACTCTAGCACTTAATGCTATAAAGTATCTCGTTTATAACTTAATTATCATACCCTCACGTGGAGGTATAACTCTACTGTTATCCTCAATCTCTGTAAAGCCCATCAAGGAATCATTGCATCAATGTGCATTATAGAAGAGAATATATCTCGTCCCTTTGAGAACTTCTTTACATCATAACTTGATGTCTATCACTTTACTGATTTGAAAACTTAGGTGACGGAATAAGTCAACTTGTCTCATACTTACTGGTTTCAAGCTTTGAAGAAGAATTCGTCATGACAATTTAAAAGAAGTATTGGTTTACAACTCACGATGACAATCTCAAGATTTGAATCGATATAATTTTGAACCTGAATAATTGGGATATAGGATCCAAGACCGAATGACGACTCTTGAGATTTCTTTGGTCATATGGGTGGCGGACCGTCACAAATACTTTCTCGATCACACAAGGCTTGGCTTCAAAGAACAATGTATAAAATTTTGGTTTTGTAAACTTCTTCCAAGAAAATGAGAAGCATGAGTGGTTTCTCAATTGAAACTAGGTCATAGAGTTAAACTCGATGACAGAAATTGAGTAGAACTTGAAACCTTATACAGCTCATAATAGGTCATCTACAAAAGTTCTCATGTACGTCATATCTCTTCTTGTACTACTCGGAATCTTATTTTCTAGCAGCATTCTAATATTCTTGCTATACTGTAAGGTTTTCGTTTCATGGACATCATAGGACTAGTCTTTAACTGGTTGTTACGAATTCTGAAGAAAGAATCAAGGATTTGGGTCTTCATAAGAAATATAGTACACCGTGATAGGAGTGCGTGGCGAAAACCGTTCATAAATCGAATTCAAACGAGGATAACAAGCTAAAGTCAAAACACTGCGCAGAGCAGTTTCTTGGCCAAATCGAGCGACCAAGGTTGAATGAATTGCTAAGATCTAAATTAAAGAGGTCGGCGCTTAAAGTCGGTCGGCAAGGTCGATGTCAAGTCGAGCATAAAAATGCCGGCGTGGTCCACTTTATATCTCTTTCTTCTCGTTTTGAAAACTCGTAATGTTTTCACCGATCTTTGTTCTCATTCTCATGTCGATACTTACTTTCGTGTTGAAAAGAACTAAACTTCTCAAATTCTTACTTCTATGTTCTCGCGATAAGTGATCATGCTTCATCACGTCTATGTTCTTTCATAAAAGGGATCATGCGACTTAAGCAGCCTATGTTCCTGGGATAACATATCCATCATCAAAATAACTGGAAATTTCAGAACTGTAAACATTCATAACATAACTCTTCCATAATAATCATGCGCAGTGAATTTCACGAATTCAAAGATTTCACTTTTGACATATCTATGTCATCACATCATCATAACATAATCATATGTTGGTAATAACCAACAACTTTCATAACATAAACTCTCATTGAATTCCATGAATTCAAAGGTCTCTCTTTTGACATGTCAATGCTTTCTCATATCATTTTCAACTCTTCACAACATATAACATCATTGCAACACTTGCAATTACTTTCACTTTCAACAATCCTCATAACTTTCATTTTTCTTTGAAAATTCATTTCAATCATTATCCACTACTTTTATTCTCAAATATCTTTCATAACTTTCATCTCTTTGGAAATATCATTTTCCATGTTTAAACTTTTCATTTCAAAATTTTGAAAAAGGGGCATGTACTTTCAAACTTTTTCATTTCCAATCTGAGAAAATCATTTACTTAACGCTTATTAAATCTTTTAAGTTTTCCATGAATATGTAGTCCCGTACCCACATATCCTTGGAATCCTTTGAGCACTTCCTGAATATGGGTCCCATACCGCATATTCTTAGAATCTCTCTAGTTCTAACTTTCATTTTCTTGAAAATTCATTTCACTTTAATGACTTTCACTTTCCAACTTCTTATCCTTATTCTCAAAGCGTGAGAAAATCATTTACCTTTTCCCTATTGAGCTTGATGTGATGGAGTGTTGAGCATAGTCGGTGATCTCTAGAAGTCTAGTGACTCTATCTAGACTCAACTTTTGAAAGAAGTTTTGGGTTTAGGAGTGCGACCCGCTCGATACCAATCTGTAATGTACCCGCTTTCCAAAGTACGGATTAGCGAGGCGTACACTAATGACGGGATTAACAACAGAACAAAGACTAATTATGGAACTACAAGTATATGATGAACAAATTTCCAAAACTTCATATCATTTAATGTGACACATATATCGTACATACAAGTGAATCAATAGACTCTTGACTAAAGGGTTCAACTCAAACATAACCTATATAACTCTGCGGAAAGACATGTGATTACACATATGACGATATGCAATCAAGGCTATACTTATCGATGACGAGTAAGACTCAACCGCTCAACACTTCAACATCGAACATCAATCAGCTCAACTGCACATTTAAAACAAACATGCGGGCTAAGTACAAGAATGCACTTAGTGGGCTCATGCAAAACATTTTCTTTAATTACACTACCCTTCGAGTAACACACGAGGTTTTATTGGAAATGCTCGTGCTTACTAAAACATTTTCTCATTTTCAAAAGTCGCCCGGCGCATATTTTTGTCTGTATGATCCATATCGGTTCTCGTATAGTAATATCATAATATCATCACAAAAGCGTCATCGCATAACATCATCACACATTGGTAGCGAACCAACATCTTTCAATATCATCATGCCAGCCGCTTCTCATATAATATGATATCACATCAGGATCATCATACGTTAGTAGCGAACCAACAACTTTCAATATCATCATGCCAGCCGCTTCTCATATAATATGATATCTCATCAGGATCATCATACGTTGGTAGCGAACCAACAACTTTCAATATCATCATGCCAGCCAACTCCACATATAATATATATATATATATATCATCACATCGGATCGATCCTGGCGGTATAATCCTTCCTATTTGGATCCAATATCAATTTCTCATAGTTGGCTTGCCTACAACTCGATAGGATCATACATAAAAACATAAACACTTTGGGGTGTAATCATATCATTTCTCGGTAAGATGCGTAAATAAATACTTTTCATTTGCGAAAGCAAGTAAATAAAAGGGTTTTCGAATAAAGCCCACCTCGTATCTGAAGGTCTTTTCACTACGGTTTCCTTTCTCGTCGAATGCTCAAGTCCACGTGTCACCTTAACGTAGGAATTATTTTAGTATGTCGGTCGCGCTCGATGAGACGAACATAGTCTATAACGTTCTCAGCGTCGAATAAAGGCTAACGGGGACTTATTTTGGCGTTTCCTAATCAATTAATGTCGATTATGAATTTTCTCAATTTATAAGAGATATTCTACCTTTTAGTATATAATGTGCGTTTTAATGTACTTACGTAACGTAAGTTACATTGTTACTAAACGTCTACGTCACATAGATCACGACATCGAATTACGTGCCCTTTGACCTTGGTCAACGTTTTGGTCAACTATTTTGACTTAGTCAACATTTAGTCAATAATTTTGACTTTAGTCAACTCAAAGTCAACATTTTGACTTTTCAATTCTTATGAAATTCTATCGTTTTATGTGCAATTTTGTTCTAAAAATTTCCATAAAATCATACTATGTCTAAAACATTGTTTTAGATCATTTATGAATTATACTTGTTAAAATAAATTTATAACATTAATATACATAAGGTATGATTTTCAGTCATTACAATTAACCAACTAAACATTTTTCAAAAATTCCACTAAATTCACATAATACTTAATCACCCTTAATTATCATTATTATAACATAATTGTTATTTATTATGAACTATGGAATTTAATTTACCTAAGTCACTTTCGAAAATTTTGACTTAGGTCAAAATAATTTTTATAAATTCCAATAAATTCACACAACCATGTATTATGAATCCAAAAATTCTACATAAATTCACATAAGCATAATTAATACCCTAGATTATTATTTCATGCTCAAATCAACAATTAAAAATCAAAATCATTAACATATTCCACCTACATGATTTCGGTCTACTTTTAAAATTTAATATCATGCTTAATTTTGTGATATAATTATAATACATGCTTAATAACATCATATAAACACAATATCTAATCATCTTAGCATATGTTACATAATTTTCGAAAATGTCATAAACAACATAAGCTTATAACATGAATTCTAACGGATGAAAATCAAAAATTCTAGCATGTATACGAAGCTTATAACGTTTCTAACCTTTTAATCGGAGTCGATTCAATCGACGAAGGTTTATTTGTCTAAGGTTTGGGATCAAACTTTGGAGAACACACTCAAAATTCCCTCACTAATTTTCGGTGGTTTGGGAAGCTAAATGGAGGAATGAAATGATCATGTTATATTTATAGACTTATCCCACTTGTGTAGTAATTATTACATATAAAATATGAACTAATCCACTTACACATGGTCAAAATAATCGCCAAATTGATATGCTTAAAGACAAGATTTTATTTCTTTCATGTTATTCATTAATGTGGAACCTTATCACATTATTTGTTCCACTTGGTGATTGCTAAAACAAAACTATTTTCCTTTCTTCCTAGTATAGCTCACGGCAATTGCATGTATTAGCTAAGACAATTTTTTTTATTCTATCGGTTCTTATGTTCACGTCACTTTATTATAGTATAGTGATGATTTAAATTATTTGATACACATATAATACATTTGCATATTTATCTTTAATATTCTAATGAGGTTTTCGCCATTTAATAATGTAAAGGAATAAATTTTATTTTATCCTATCATATACTATAATATTAATTTAGGATAATGTCATATTTGAATAGTCGACATTTTACACTATGACTTCTAATTTGATTTCACATTTAATTGTCAACATTTTCAACTACTAGCAAACAAAGGCTATAGTTACTTGTTTAATTTGAACACCATCTTATCTTTACACCTCATATACAAGTGGATACCGATCTTATCATCTCATTAATTAAAGCAAGATTTGATTAATCAAATCTTATAAAAAGGATGAAATTTTCGTCCATTATAGCACAAGTGTCCTCCCACTTGTGCAACTTGCAAGACATCTTATCTTATCCCTAATAATATCATATTAATATAATAAATATGATACATCATCAATTGGATAGGAATTAAATTCAATTTCCCATATATATCAATTTCAAAATATTATATAACCATAATGCTATATATTTTATTTTCTTGTATTAAATAGCTAATACATAGTTATGTGACATATTATAAGTCCTAATTGATGATTTAAATCATAGGAAAATATTTAGAACAATTTTAAATTACAAAACCCTAATTTCGAATTATATAATTTCGAAAATTTCAAAATGTGGTACATTCTATTCTTAAATTTTCTAGCGTTATTTTGATGATAAATAATGCTCTTATATTATAAAATAATCATAGGAATTTGAATTTTATAATTCCTTGTTCATTTGACTGAGTTATCGACTCATCTCTAAAAACCGACATTTGAAACGTCTCAAAATTCTCATAGGCGAATTATCTCTAAAACGTTCAAAATAAAGTTGTAACAACTTTACTTATCCCTATAATAATAGGAATTTTGAAATTAAGCTTAACTGCTTAATAATATCAGAAGACGAATCGTCGAATTTATTCGACGTTAGAAAATTACGTTCGAAGGAATATTGAAATCCATATTCCTTAATTCACTAAGCATCAGTGAATCTCACACAGAAATTATCCAATTATGCTTGGTCAAAGTTAAGAGTTGACTAATTAAGATTTTAATTATTGAATTAATAATACTAATTACGGAATTTATTATCGTAATTCAGTATTAAAACTACGGGATATTACAGTTATCAATATCTGGTAAGCCTATCAGGGCCATTGCATCCATGTGCATGATAGGGAAAATATCTCATCTCATCGAGATCTTATTTACATCATAACTCCTTGATGTCTGTCACCTTACTAATCTGCAACCTTTAGGTTATCAAATAGGTCAGTCTACATCGTACCTGATGTTTGTCACTTTACTAATTCAAAACTTAGGCGACAAGATAAGTCAATCTTTATCTTATTTATTGGTCTCCAGGATTGAAGAAATTGCATCATGTCAACTTTCAAAAGATATGGGTTCATGATTCAAGATAACATATTTTACGATTCGAATCCATATATTCTTTGAACTGAATAATTTAGGATCTAGGTCCAAGACCGAATGATGACTATCGAGATTTCTTTGGTCATATGGGCTAGCTGGACCCATCACAAATATTTTCTCATCACACAAGGATTTGGTTTCAAAGGATGAAAATTTTCTTGAGAAAAAGTGAGAAACTCATGTGATTTCTCAATTTGAACTAGTCGTAGAGTTAAACTCAATGACGTAAATGGGTAATGAATAGAATTTCAAACTTTATATAACACATTATAGGTCATCATCAAGGTTCCTCTATATGTCATAGCACCTCTTGTACTCTCGGGAATACTACTTTCTAGTATCATTCTAAGATTCTAATTGCCTTTGTAAAGTTCCCTTCTATAAAACTATAAACTAACCTCAACCGACTCTCGTCGATTACGGTGAAGGAATCAGGGGCTTTGGTTCTTCATAAGAAGTATAGTACTACTGTGATAGAGATGCGTGGCGAAAATTGTTCATAAATCGGAGTTCAAACGAAGGAGAACGGAAAAACATTGCACAAAACAGCTTTCTTAATGCCGAGCTCGGGATACCGAGGTCGTAAGTAATCTGGATGTCGAGTTGTTGCCGTCATTTGCCAATGCTGAGGTCATTGCCGAGATTTTGACATAATGATGAAGTCATTAAGACCGACTTGACCGAAGTTGAAGGTATCGACGCCGCAATTGAGGCGTGCGTGTCAACGCCCAAGTCGTACATGATAATGCCGACATCAAAGCCAAAGGCGCATGTGCCGACGCCGAGGTTGATTTCCGAGGTGGAGGTGATCGACCGAGGTCAAGATAAATTGGCGAGTGGATGTCACACCCGCCGCTGCCGAGGTCAAAAGCCGAGCTCATACCCACCGGCTCGCCGCCGAGGTCGCACCGCCGAGCTCGAAGCCGAGGTGGACAACCGAGGTCGAACTGCCAAGGTTGGACTAGACTTCCGAGGTCGGACTGAATTGACCGGAAGAGAAGTCAAAAATTATACATGCTGGTGCCGAAGCCGAGGTCGACTGAGCATGATTGCGAGTTCGGTCTTTAATCGACTCTCACAATTCTTCGATCACATTTCTACTTCGTTTCCATCGAAGAGTCATAGTTGATTTGGAGTTCCGTCATGCGTGAACTTCCAAATAAAAAGATCATTCTCGTGTCACTTATCGTATAGTGACATTCATCATCTTGACATCTTTTCCATTTCTGAGCTGGAATTTTCTTTTCGTCTATCAATTCGAGATTCTCAGGATGGAATAAAATTCTAATAATCCATCTTCCTATGTTCTTCGCAATTGGGATCATGCGTCTTAAACAGTCTACGTTCTTTTGGGATAACATACCCATCATCGTAAACATCAAAAATTCAAATATTCATATCAATAAATTTCTATTGATTTACATGAATTCAAACATTTTATTCTAAAGAAACAAATTGTCAATACATTCTCGTATGACATTATCATACGTTGGTAGTGAACCAACGACTTTCAATCAATTTCATAACTTTCATTTGGGATGACATAGTCATTAATCAAAACAATATTGAGAATTGAAGAATAAAATTTCAAAATAGCGAACATAGTTCGTTTTAAACATACGCATTTCTTGTAAAAATTTTCAATCAATCAATCATGGTTATTTACAACCTTTCTCATTTCATTTGTCGATAATGTTCTATCGACTCCAATCATTTGTCGATAATGTTCTATCGATACCAATCATTTAGCGATAATGTTCTATCGACACCAAATTAAATTTATAAGTCTCAAACTTTTCTTTTCAAAGATGAGAAAATCATTTACCTTTTCCCGTTGAGCTTGATGTGATGGAGTGTCGGGCGGTGTCGGTGATCTCTAGAAGTCTAGTGACTCAATCTAGACTTAACTACGAAAGAGATCTTGGATTCAAAGAGCTTAACGGCTCGATACCACTTTGTAACAGCCCCTAAATCCTAAGTACGATTTAGCAGGGGCTAATACTTAGAATAATAATCAAGGAAGCTTTAACCCAATATATATACAAGAACTCATATGTTCTGGAAGTATTCAAATAATCAACATCATAACATAAATTAATTCAATTGCAGCGGAAAAACGTGTGAATACACATATGACGATGTGTATTCAAGGTTTCTAATATATCGTATTCAAAAGGGGTTCATTGCCCGACACATCTCCATCCATCATCCGCTCAACCCGCACATTTAAAAACAAACATGCGGTGAGTACAAGATTTCACTTTCGATGGCTCATGCCAAATAATTTATCAAGTTTAAATTACTCGCCCATCACAAGAATACACGGTTTTAATTCAAAATACTCGTGCTTACTAAATATTTTCTTTCATTTTCCATAAAGATTAAATCGCCGACATTTTCCTTGTATGTATGATCCATATCCACCACAATAATTCATCCAACAATAATTCCTCACTTGGAGAGGCCTCTCTCACAGACGCGTGACCGATCGAAAGCACCCTTTCAAAGACACAAATACAAAATAATCGGTGCACAAAATCCGAGCCATCTCGTACGGATACTGAATTCTCCATCATCCTTGGGGTACTTCCAAGAATACGAATTCAAGCATGTCATAAAGTGGGAGTTACTGAACATTATGCATCAACAATCATGGATTGGATACATACATAAAACATAAACATTTTGGGCGGGTAATTAAATAAATCATTTCATAAATATTTGCTTGCAATAAAGCATCATAAATAAATCATTTGGTAAATTCTACCGGTTTGAGTATAGTAAAGGCCACCTTTACTTTTGAACTTCAATTTCGATACGCGTGTTCTCCTACGGTTGCGTGTGAGCCTTCACGTCCCACCTTTACGCAAAATTTACGTTTAGTGCGTTGGCACGCTTTTGAGATTTTCAAAGTTCATTCAACATTGATAAATAATATAATAATTGAAGTCTTAATAAATTTTAATACGTCGTTTTAACGTGTATTTCATTAAAATAATTCTCGTACTTCGAGAGAGGCGTAATATGATCTACGTGTTATTTTAACCTTTTAGGTTAAATAATTAACGATATAATAACGTTATTGATAAAATGATTTCAATTATGAAATATTTTCTCACAATTGAGATATTGAATAAAAGTAATACGTTTTTCACGTATTAGCGTATTTAACGAACGTATTTCGTACGTTAATCTCAAAAGTCAACCATTTTGACTTTTCGTTATAAATCTTTAATAAAACACCTTTTTATGAATAAATTCAATATAAATCGATTTCTTCCCATAAAGCTTTAATCTTCGATTTTTCACGCAAATCGATAAACTTGATAAATATTTTCTTTCAATATTAATCTTTTAATACTTTAAGCATTATTTTATGCTTTTAACGTTACTAATATAACGTTTCGTCTTAAACATAATATTCTAATTTTAATAAATCTCAAAAATTCAATTATGTCTAATATAATTTTTAGACATATAATAATTTATTATTCTTAATTAAAAAGGAATTAAAATTCCTTAATTCCACAACATAGCTCACGGCTATATCAAAATTTTTCCAACCTTGTTCCAAAAATCCTTTAAATTCATATAGTGTATTATTCTACACTATGATCATTAATATGTATTAATATCGCTATAGGGAAATTTGGAACTCACCTATTTCATAGAATAGGTCACGGTTATTTATAAAAATAACACCAAAATTTTCCAAAAATTCCAATAATTATACACAAGCCTCAAATATTAACATATAATATAATTATAACCTATGGTTTAATAAAATCAAACCATACACCAAGAAATAACCAATTGCAGCTCACGGCTACTATAGGTATATATATACCAAACAATTTTTTATAAAATCCTATAAAATTACACTATGCTTATATGCTATCATATAACACTAATACATCATAATATCATGTAATAACATAGTATAAACCATTAATCTACACCCTCTAGTTCTCGGTCATTTGGAAATAAAATAGGTATATAGGTCCAGAAATTCTAATAAATTCCTACAACACCTAATCAATACCCTAGATCAATAATATGCTATTATATCAAGCATATAAAAATTATACACCAATGTACCAACTCTAGTTCAATTCGGCAGTTTTGGAATTTCAACAAGATGATTTCCGAAAATTCTCAATTTAAAAACATGCATTCCTAAAACACTATAGATCAATAATCCAACCCCAAAATTATCCTAGCATTTTTTGAGCATCACTAGAATAATTTAAATAAATTGCTAAGCTTAGGAAATAAATAAACTATGCACATATTAACATATGTAACATAATTTCTAAGCTTATAACATGCTAGCATGATTTATTGCATAATTAATACATGCTAAAAATAATAATTTAAACCGTAGGATTATTGAAAAAGTTAGGTTTTATCGAAGCTTGTTCGATATCTAACCTCGTTATCGGAGTCGATCGGTTGTAGGATAAATAGAGCTCAAGCAAATTGGGAAGGAAAGAAGAAGAAAAATGGTTGGTTTTCTTTGTGAAACTCACGGCAATGAGTTGAGAGAAGAAAGAGGAATGAAGTTAAGTGTGTTATGTTGTGAAGTTTCAAGACTATTAATACTTAGCAAATAAAACAAATGAAAGACTCTCACTTTTGATACCCCTCGGCTTTCTCACCAATTTACAGGACACAATAATAATAAAATTATGGTCAAAGTGATGTCATGGATGAAGAAATATCTCTTACAATGTAGTTACTTTTTGCATGCTTTATAAAAGGTTTGGGAAACATCAAAATAAATTTTTTTCCCATTCCTTATGCAACCGTCGACCCTTCAGTGATGGGGAAGAATAAAAATTCAGAATTTTATGATGATGTAGTACACAAGTGTATTTGATACACTCTATCTCAAATATAGTGCTCAAGTGTAATAAAATCAAGATCCAATTTTGTGTACATATTGTCAAACATTTCGGCTATTATACAAACACATTGCTAGTGTATTTTTCATCTACACATTTTAATAGGTAAGTGTGTATTAATACTACACTTAAGAAATATCACAAATTGGATGATCAAAATTAAAATAATCCCATGTTATAATACATATAGGAACTCACGGCACTTTTCAAATATTAATGCCCAAAAATTCATTTCCATGCTATAAGTAGATATATAGCATAATATATATCCTAGATGATAAATTATATCATAGGAAAATTATCGGAATTAACACATAGGTAGAAAACCTAATGCGGATTTAGGGTTTTCGAGAATCTGAATAATCAAAATATAATTCCAAAATTTTCTAGCATTATTTCAATGCTAAATAATATTCTAATTATATAAAATAATCATAGGAATTTAAATATTATAATTCCTTGATCGTTAGACTTGATTCTCAAGTCATCACAAAACGTTAACGTTTGAAACGTCTCAAAACGTTAATTATCGACTCATCTCAAAATGGTCGTAATAAAGCTGTAATCACTTTATTAAATTATTCCAATAATAACGGAATTAAATTCTAAGCTTAAACACTTAGAAAAGATTACGAAATTTCAATTATCGATACGTAATCGACGTTGAAATAATACTGTTGAAATACGTTATATAATCGTATTCCTCGATTCACATTTATTTGTGAATAAAACATAGGAATTTATTATTCCAACAATAATCAAAATCATTATTCGATATATTAATAATCAAATTATCATAACAATACTCTAATTTACGAAATTAATATCGTAATCAGGCGTTTAAATATTCGGGGTATTACAAATACATGTCATTAAAATAATTAAATCATCACAAAGTACATTACACGAAAATTAGCGCGAATATGCAATAAAAATATAATTCATGCCACTTATTATTTTTCAAGCCATTTTCATATCAAATATACCCATATATATCATAACATATAGTTTAGATAATAAATAATAGCATAGGATAATTTAATGGTATCATTTTATGTGAGAAAACCCTAGTTTTTAAAATTAGGGTTTTCGAAATCAACAAATTGGAATTATCGAGTTCTCATGCTTTAATATTGATTTTAATGCTTAATAATACTGTAATAATATAAAATAATAATAGGAAATTAATTATAGTAATTTCCGGATCATTAAACCCATTTTTCAAAACGTCTCTAAACGTTGACGTTCAAAACGTCTCAAAACGTTAATAATCGACTCATCTAAAAATGGTCGCAGTAAGTTCGTACTTACTTTATAAATAATATTCCTATTAACATAGGAATTAAATTCTAAGCTTCGCTGCTTAGAAAAATTTCATAAAATACTGACGTTCGATACGCAATCGACGTTAAAATAATACTGTCGAACTATTTCATAATATTTTATTCCTTAATTCACAATCCTTAGTGAATATAAAAAGGAATTCGTTATTACGATCTTGAATCGAAATCGATTCGATGTCTTACGTGAAATAATATACGTGAAAACCACAATTTACGGGTTTAAGATACCGTAATTAGGCGTTCGTTTCTTGGAATATTACATTCCACCCCTTAAAAGAAATTTTGTCCCGAAATTTGCATACCTGTAGAAAAATAAATCGGGGTATCGTAGTTTCATTGATTCTTCAAGTTCCCACGTGGCTTCTTCTTGTCCGTGGTGTCTCCACAGCACTTTGACTAACGGAATCGACTTGCTCCGTAGTTGCTGAATTTTATGGCCGAGTATTGCTGCGGGTTCTTCTTCGTAGCTCATGTCTGGCTTGAGGATCACGTCGTCTTGATGGATCACGTGCTTTGGATCGTGAACGTATTTTCTTAATTGTGACACGTGAAAAACATTGTGCACATTCCCCAAATTTAGCGGAAGAGCCAACCTATAAGCTACTGGACCTATCCTCTCTAGGATCTCATATGGTCCTATAAAACGGGGTCTTAGCTTTCCTTTCAGTCCAAATCTGACAATCCCTTTCGATGGAGAGACTTTAAGAAACACTTTGTCTCCATCTTCAAATCAGAAGCTCGATCACGCTTCGTCAGGGACTTCGCCTATCCAGGGCTTCTTTTATCCTCAGCCTAATTTGCCTGACGATTTCGATCATCTCGTTCACTGCTTCTGGCCCTATGATTTTCCTCTCACCTACTTCATCCCAATAAAGCGGTGATCTACATTTCTTGCCATCAAGGCTCAGATGGGGCCATACCAATCGTCGCTGATAGTCGTTGTTGTAGCAAACTCAATAAGGGTAAAATATCTTCCATTTTCCCTCGATCCAACACTCTTTGTTCTCAACATATCCTCTAGTGTCGGATCGCTCTTTCCGACGCCCATCACCATCATGGGTGAAATGCCGTCTTGAAATTCAATTTCGTGCCCAATTCCTTTGTAAGCTAATCCGTAACGGATGTGAACTTGGAGTCTCTATCGAGGTAATAGATTTCGCACTCAATGTAGTCGATAATTTCGACGACATAACCGGGCTAACTTATCGATCCATAAGTGCTTTGAATCGATAGAAAGTGAGCACTTTTGTAGTCTATCAACAATTACCCATATGGTTGTGTTTCCTCTTTTTGATTTGGGTAAGTTCGTAACTAAGTCCATCGTTATTTCATCCATTTCCACTCGGTATTTCTAACGGTCAGAACTTTCCGTATGGTCGTTGATGTAATGCTTTCACTGTTGGCAAACAAGACAGTGCTTACTAAAGAAGCTATGTCTCGCTTCATGCCTTCCCACCGTAACTTTTCCTTCGTGTCTTGGTACAACTTAGTCTTTGCACAGGTGGGCGGTGTAGGTGTATCATGTGCCTCACTCATTATTTCATTTTGGAGCTCTGCGTCGTCTGGAACGCATATCCTTACTTCAAACAATAAGACGTTGTCCGACGCCTCCTGGAAGTTCTTAAATCCTTCAGATCTTACCCTTTCTCGGATCTTTTCTAACTTTTCCTCCATCCTTTGTCTCTCGACAATCCTTTTTCTTAAATCAGACGTCAGTGTGAGTGTAGCAATACAACTCGTGATCGTCTTTGGTTGTTCTACCAGTTCAATCCTCATTCTTTCAAACTCTTCAACGAGTTTCTCTTCTTGTGTAATGAGACATCCTAGCTTGGTTTGACTCTTACGACTCAAGGCGTCAGCTACTACATTCTCTTTACCCGGGTGATAGTTAATACCACAGTCGTAATCCTTCACTAGTTCGAGCCATCTTCTTTGTCTCATATTCAAATCTCTTTGCTCAAGAAGTATTTCAAACTCTTATGATCCGTGAAGATCTCACATCTCACCCATAGAGATGGTGTTCCAAATTTTCAAAGGTATGAACCATCTGCGCTAATTCCAAGTCGTGAGTTGGGTAGTTCATTCATGTGGTCCGAGTTGTCGGGATGCATATGCTATCACTTTCCTTCTTGCATCAAAACACAACCCACCCAGCCTTAGAAGCATCCGTATAAACTACATATTCCTTGTCCGCTTGGGCTACTGCAAGACCGGTGCACTTGTTAACTTTCCTCGAGTTTTGAAAACTCGCCTCACATTCGCCGATCCAATTGAACTTGATTCCCTTCCGAGTAGCCGGGTTATTGGTCTCGCAATTTTGGAGAATCCTCGATGAATCTCCTAATAACCACTAGTCTAGAAACTTCTAATCTCATGTCGAGTCCTTGGTGATTTCCATCCTCAGATTTGCTTCTACTTTGGTGGATCTACTTTAATGCCTTCTGCAGACACGATGTGTCCAAGGAACATTACTTCCTTCACCAAAACTCGATTTGCTAAACTTAACAAAAGTCTTTCATCTCTCAAGGTTTGCAATCGTTCTTAGATGTTCTTATGGTCTTCCTCATTCTTCGTATAGACAAGGATATCATCTATGAAGACCAAAACGAATTTATCCAAGTATGGATGAAATACTCGGTTCATAAGGTCCATGAATACGGCTGGTGCATTTGTTAGTCCGAACGGCATAACTATGAACTCTTAGTGGCCATATCTAGTTCGGAATGCAGTCTTAGGTACATCTTCAGATCGTATTTTAAGTTGGTGGTAACCTGACTTGAGATCGATTTTCGAGAATACACCTGCTCCTCGTAATTGATCAAACAGGTCATCAATTCTTGGTAAAGGGTATTTGTTCTTCAGTGTCATCTTGTTTAGCTCCCGATAATAGATGCACATCCTCAAAGAACCATCATTTTTCTTGACGAACAAAACAGGCGCTCCCCAAGGTGAGACACTAGGTCTAATGAAACCTAGATCCAACAATTCCTGGATTTGGATCTTTAGTTCCTTCAATTCGTTGGGGCCATCCTATAGGGCGCCTTCGACACTGGAGCCGATCCGGGTTCCAAGTCGATGGTGAATTCCAATTGTCTATCAGGAGGTAATCCTGGTAGATCTTCGGGAAACACGTCCGGGAATTCTCGAACAACTTCTATGTCCTCAATCCTCGCTTCTGGTTTATCTTCCCCGTTTAGGTAGACGAGAAACGCATGGCATCCTTTCTGGTTTTTCATCCTTCTCGCCTTTAGCGCCGATACAATCGGGATTCTCCTTCCCATGCTGATTCCGTGGAAATGCGTAGCTTCTTGTCCAGGAAAGTGAAACGAGATTTTCCTTACCTTACAAAGAATCGTGGAATGATTCTTAGCTAACCAGTCTATCCCTAGGATTATGTCTACGTCACCCATGGGTATTATGTTGATTGTTCGCCGGAACCTTAAGTGATCCTAGTGTCAACTCTAGGTTCGAGCAATTATGCATAACACTCATAATCCCTCCTATACGTGAAGATATTCTCATATCTTGATTTTCCTTTTCAGACCTAAGTCCCAACAATTCTACGCATGATTTGGCTATAAAGGAATGTGAAGCACCCGTATCGAACAATATAACAACAGGTATGTTGAGAAGAACTCCCATACCGCCGAGTTTCCGATTTTGTTCGCTCGCCTCGGTGGGCATACGCTCTTGCTCGGGCGGTGAGGCGGACGGATGCTTGCCCTTGCTTCTTTTCTTGGTGGTGCACTGTTCTTGCTTTGGCCGCCGCTGTGGTCGGCGCCTTTGTTGTTGTTGAGGTGGCTGCCACGGCTGTTGTTGGAGTTGCTGTTGGGGTTGGGGTTGGAATTGTGGTGGAGGTTGGGGCTGGGCGTATAGCCGAGTGGTTGGGCATCACGGATTGATTTGCCCTCACAATCGTGTCGTATGCACTCAGGCAATTGTTGGCGAGTGCCCTCTCACTCCGCACTTGCAATTCACATTGCCCGCGTGCACATTCCTTTGTGCATCCTATGGCATTTAGGGCATGGAGGAGCCCTCACCTGCTCCTGTGGGCCTCTTGCCGGAGGAGCAAAAGCTGCCCTCTTCCAACCTTGCCCTGGCTGTACCGTGTTCCCTTGCCAGGGTCGCTTGTGGCTTGCGTTCTCGAAGCTCCCTCTGTTACTATTTCCGCGACTTGGTTCCCACTTCCCTTTTCCTTTGTCCATTGCGTTATGCGTCTGAGCCGACACTGACTTATCTTCGGGCATTGCTGCCTCAATATCCAAAGCTCGTGCAAGAGCCTCGGTGTAAGTCAGGTCTCCATGGCTGGCGAGAGACATCCGTATCTCTGGCCTTAGACCCGATCTGAATTTTTCCGACATTTTCAAGTCGGTGTCTACTTGTTCCGGTGCATACCTCGACATGTCGCAGAAAGCTCGATCATAGTCGGTTACAGACAGTTTCTCTTGCTTCAGCATGAAGAATTCATGCTCCTTCCTCTTCCTATAACTCTTGGGTATGTACTTATCATACATCTCTTTCTTAAAGTCCTCCCACGAGAACTCTTCCAGTTGTTCAGCAGTGAAGGTTTTCTTTCGCCTCCCACCGTAAACCAGCGGTCCGTTCGGTTGAAAGTTACACAGGACGATCGCTCTTCATTGCATCTCGTAAGTTAAATATTCGCTCAATGATTCTCACCCATTGTTCAGCTTCCTCTGGGCTTCCCTTTCCATTGAAGATAGGAAAGTTCTATTTTAGGAACAGCCTCGATCCCGCGATCAGGTTGAGGTTGAGGTGGTTGGGGTATATCTTCGGCTTCTTGCTCGGGGATCCTACCTCTTCCCCTAGTTCTTCCTCGACCTCTGCCTCTAGGTGCTTGTTCCGGGTTTCTTCTAGGAGGCATTCTGCTATATAAAACATATAATCATCAATCACTCATCATTCTTAAGGCTTAACATACATAATATCATCATAACCTCCTTGCAAAACGAGTTGAAATAAAACATTTCGTCCTTTCCATCCAAAATCTCGCTGCAAAAGCCCACTCCGGGTCATATATATAAATATCCAAAACTACATCGTGGCGGGATGTTCAAAAACCAAAGGTCATAAAACAGAACAACATAAATCCCGGCTCACATGGCCTTTCAAACATCGAGTTTGTCTTTCCATCAATCCCATACATAAAAAGAAAGAAACAACAAATGCTAATCATAACAAAATCTAATCAAGCTTCATCTAATGCATTCACCAGGCTCCTTCCTACTCTTCATCCTCCTCGGGGTCCTCTTCCTCTTCGGGATCCTCTTCTTCATCAGAATAATCTTCGCGAGCACGTACCCTAGATGATCCTGCGCCTTCATCTCCTACCATCGGTATGTCGCGCATGGGGTTGAAGTCATCGTCGCCATATAGGTCGTAGTCATGTCGAATCGGACTATAGCCATCGAAAGCATCCGATACGCTCATCCGCGCTGTCCGGCGGAATGGCTCCACTGGAGGTGGTGGAGGTATCATCGGTGGTAGAGGTGGTAGTGGCGGACGTACGGGGTGTCCAAAAGCTAATGGAGGAAAACGGGCTCTCCCAAAGCTCTCGGGCGTCTTCTTTTCCAAACGAAAGCGGGCTGCCTCATCAAACAGTATGGAGGCATTCTCGGGTCAATCTGCCTGGGACCTCAAGATATCTGACCACTCCGCGACTCATCCCGCCAGTGTACTCTCGAGGAGGGAGATAAGGTCCCCTCGGTGCTGCTCCATAGATGCCAGAAGCGTAAGTCGGATGACTTACGAACACAGGCGATCTCCTACTGATCATAACCGCCAACCGCCTGTATATGTAATCCCTCGATATCTCCCGAGCATAGTCCTCCCAATCACGGGGAGTATGGCTAAGAGACATCCGATGCCGTCGTGTCGTCGCTCGTAGTTCTCGGGCATTCCTCCATAATCGAAGGTAGTATGCCAGGAATTCGCCCAAGTCCTCGCCGCAGCACATCCAAATCTCATGATAGGTGTGCATCACCTTCTCGGGTGCGGCATGAGGTCCTATCCTCCTCCTAGCGATGTATCGCATCTCCTCCATCTGTCACGATCAAAACTAACATAAGTCAGACTAACGTCATCCGATAAGCAGATAAGGGTAACTTAAGAACATCTGGTAAGCAACTAGGTTAAACTAAACAATCTATAAGGTAGATACACGTCACGGGGTACAGCACATATCATATCTTATATTCTATTCTACTCGGAACCGTATATCCAAAAGCGTTCTAAGGTATAGGCTAGGCTATGAGATCCTTGTTCTAAACAAAACACTTGAACTGAGGTTCAACAGACTCTAGCGTATTCTGGAGACAGAATTAGGAATTCTGTCCTTCATAACAAATGAATTTCAGAACGTTAGAGTGCGCAGCGAAAACCACGTGAGATCGGAGTCCCAACGAAGAGAACTGGATAAAACAAATTTACTTGCGCAGTGTAGAAAATTTGCACGATCGTCTAAAATAACCTCGAGGCATATGTCGACGTGTCGACAATCATATCAACGTCTTCAAGTCGATGCTTGGCTTTCTGAAGTCAAAGTCAAAGTCAAAGTCAAAGTCAAAGTCCACGTCGACGGTCACACATGTCGAAGTGGTGATGTCATGCCGATGTCGTTCTTCTCTAAGGTTGAAGTCGTCCTCGTTCATCCTTTATGTTTGCCTTTTGTCGTTCGAGTTCGAGGCTATCGTCACTTTCGTTCTTCATGTCGTCCTTTTGTTCTCGTAAGGGAAAAGGAGTTCATATTTCTATGTTCTTTCACAATATGTGATCATGCTCCTTAGAGTCTATGTTCTTCTCGAGGTAACATATCCATATGTCTTCATAAGTCTCAAGATTTGAAAATACAATTTCAAAACAACATCATAACAAATTTTGAAATTTGGAAATAAGGTTTCAAAATGACAACATAGCCAACTCATACATGTATATCGAAATGAATTCATCCTTTCTATGTTGATCATTCAACCCAGTTCAACCATATACTTTTGTCTCAAAACTTGATCACTTGTATAACTCCTCGTTTGAATTTCAAAAATCAAAGTTTTGAAAAATTTTCTTGTGCATACTTTCATTTCAAACATCATACATTCCTTTACCCAACATGGGTCTACTTTCATCAATTTCCAAAAATGATGTTGTAAAATCCTCCCTTTTTTCGTCAAAATATACTTCCAACTTGCTCATCATTCAAAACTTTTCATTTCATGAGTTTGAGAAAGAAATCAGCCACCTTTTCCCGGTTGAGCTCGATGTGATGGAGTGTTGAGAGTAGTCACAGATTTCTAGAAGTCCAAATGACTCGATCTAGACTTAGTTTTGAAAAGAGTTTGGGTTTCAAAGAGCAAAATGCTCTGATACCACTCTGTCACGTCCCCTCCCGGATAACTCCTGACCTGAGGTGACTAATATTAGAAATAGTATTTGGGGTTCACGAAGGCTAATATAGAGGAACATATCAAAAGTAAACTAACATGCTTGAATATAACATAAGGTGATATCAAAACAAACTAGGTGGTTTAGGCCATCAGACCCAAAGGTCAGCAATGGTCTGACGGACCTCAACAGTGCTTAACATCATACATAACATAAATAAGTTCAGAGTTGCAGCGGAAAGTGTGTGAATACATATATGACGATATGCATTCAAGGTGAAACCAATTCTTAACAAAACAGTCAAGGACACTGGACTCCTCAACACTCCTCCATCACCATCATCAGAGCTCAACCTGCACATTTAAAAACAAACATGCAGGGCTGAGTACAAGTAATGCACTCAGTGGACTTATGCCGAAAACATTTTTCATAAATGAATTACACTGCCAATATCATGGTAAGACACAAGGGTTTTAGTTGAAATGCCTTGTGCTTACTAAAACATTTTCAGTTCGTAAAAGTCGCTCGGCCGAGCATTTTTCTTGGTGTGTATGATCCGTATCCCATATCCTCATTTCATCATAACATCAAAGTTCAAACGTCGAGAGGGAGGCCTCCCTCTAAGACGTCGTGACCGGCCGTGAATTGTCCTTACAGCACACAGTCACGTTCAAGTGTACACGTTAATCCTAGCTGCATCGTCTTCCCAAGATAGGATCGGATATCGATTTCATAAGCGGGTTGGGCGTGACCCAACAAAATTCATAACATTTCATATCATCATATCATTTCATCATTCACATCATTCATTCCGGATAGGATCCATACACAAAACAGAACATTTTTGGCAGGTAATATTGTAAACATTTTATCAACAGTTGAATAAGCATTGTAAATAAATTCATTTGGAAATAATTTAAATGAGAAAGCTCGTATTTTTGTTTAGGAAAAGAAGCCCCACCTGGACTATGGTTCGCCTTAATTTGAGTCCTAGGTTTGATTCCTCGTCAATGTCCGGTCGTCGCGTTCGCGTCCACACCTTTACGTAAAAGCGAGGTTTTAGTACGTCGTTCACGTTTCTCGAGACTTTCAAAGTCTAAGATAAACTTTGATATTCTATATCGATATATATACTGAATTCCTTAACGAATTCAATACGCTTTTCAATTACGTATTTCAATTGAATAATTCTCGCTCTTCGAGACACGTTCAACCATATCGTTTTAACCTTTTCGGTTTAAACGTTCAACGTATTCATACGTTTCTCGATATAAGGATTTCAATTACGAAATCTTTACTAATGAGGTATCTTGACTCAATTAGTACGTCTTCGCCAGCGTATTAGCGTATTTATCGAACGATATTTCGTATGTTTGACTTTAAAAGTCGACAAAGTCAACAATTTTGACTTTTCAAATAGTAATTTCTTACTAATTACGTAATATAAATCGATTTTCAATCGATTTCTTTCGTAAAGTCCTAATTCTCGATTTGTCACGTAAATCGAAGGACTTTGTTAATATTTTTCTCAAATATTAATCTTTTAAATCATTAAACCATATATTTCGTTTATAACGTTATTAAATATAACGTTTCGTCCCAAACATAGTAATCTATGTTTATAAAATTTTATAAAATCCAAATATGTCTAAAATAATATTTAGACATATAATATATTATTAAATGGATTTAAAAGTTTAAAATCCTTATAATTTTATAAAACTTACGGTAATTATAGAATAATTACCAAATGGTTTTCAAATTTTTTTCTAAATTCATATAGTGTATTATTATACACTATGGTCATTAATATGTATTAATATCATCCATATGATATTCGATTATCACCTTATTATTTTTAATAGGTCACGGTAATTTTCAATTATTATGGAATAATTGTCCAATAATTCCCAAAATTTTTATACACTTAGTACAATGTTCCAACATCAATATATAACATATTTATAACCTATAGTCCATCATAAACAATTTATTCACCAAGGAATTAATTCATAAAGCTCACGGTAATTTCGAAAACAATACCAAACCATTTGTAAAAATTCCAACAAAATTATATCATGCTCAAACATTATGGTATAACAATGTAACATCATAACATCAACCAAAACCATTTTGAATCATCACCTTATGAGCTATAAGCTCTCGGCTTTTTTGATCCTTTGGTGTATTTGGTTTCCAAAAATTCCAACAATTATACACTATGCTTATACACTATAATATAACAATATAACATTATAACATTCATCAAGGAGCTCAAAGACTCTTTGCTAAGTTTAGCAAATGTGAGTTTTGGCTGAAGGAAGTTATGTTCCTTGGACACATCGTGTCTCTTTGAAGGTATAAAAGTAGATCCAAAAAGTAGAGGCCGTGCAAGAATGGAAATCACCAAAGACTCAAAGACGAGATTAGAAGTTTCCTAGAATTAGTGGTTACTATAGGAGATTCATCAAGGATTCTCCAAAATTGCAAGACCAATAACCCACTACTTGAAGGGAATCAAGTTCAATTGACCGATGAGTGCGAGGCAGTTTCCAAATACTCGAGGAAAAATTGACAAGTGCACTGTTCTAGCGGTCCCGAGCGGACAAGGGTATGTGGTCTACAGACGCATCTAAGACCGGACGGGTTGTGTTTTGATGCAAGAAGGAAAAGTGATAGCTTATGCATCCCGACAACTCGGACCCCACGAACTGAATTACCCAACCCACGATTTAGAATTAGCAGCTGTAGTTCATGCGCTGAAAATTTGGAGACACCATCTCTATGGTGTGAGATGTGAGATCTTCACGGACCACAAAAGTTTGAAGTATTTCTTCGAACAACGAGATTTGAATATGAGACAAAGAAGATGGCTAGAATTAGTAAAAGATTACATTTGTGGTATTAACTATCACCCGGCAAAGCGAATGTAGTAGTCGCGCCTTGAGTCGTAAGAGCCATACCAAGTTAGGATGTCTCTTCATACAAGAGGAAAAACTCGTTGAAGAGTTTGGAAGAATGAGGATTGAACTGGTTGAACCACCCGAGACAATTATGAGCTGTATCGCTACACTCACACTGACATCTGATCTAAGAAAAAGAATTGTCGAGAGACAAAGGATGGAGGAAAAGTTAGAAAAGATCAGACAAAGGATAAGGTCTGGAGGATTTAAGTATTTCCAAGAGGCACCGGATAACGCCTTATTATTTGAAGGAAGGATATGCGTTCCTGACGACGGCGCTTGCTTGAACAAAATCATGAGTGAGGCTCACGATCGCCTACACCGCCCACCCGTGCGGTACTAAGATGTACCAAGACACAAGGAAAAGTTTTGGTGGGAAGATATGAAACGAGGCGTAGCATCTTTCGTGAAACATTGTCTTGTTTGCCAACAGTGAAGGCGTTACATCAACGACCTTACGGAAAGTTGCAACCATTGGAAATCCACAGTGGAAATGGGACGATATAATGATGGATTCGTTACAAGCTTACCCAAATCGAAAAGAGGAACACAGCCATATGGGTAATTGTGGATAGACTTACCAAGAGTGCTCACTTTCTACCTATTCAAAGCACTTATGGATCGATAAGTTGGCCCACCTGCGTTAAGGAAATTATACGATTACATAGAGTGCGAAATCTATTACCTCCGATCGAGACTCCAAATTCACATCCAGATTACGGATTAGTTTGCGAGAGAATTGGGTACTAAACTCGATTTCGATGCGGCATTTCATCCACAAACCGATGGGCGATCGAAAGAAACGATCCAAGCGTTGGAGGATATGCTTAGAACACGAATATTGGACCAAGGTGCAAAATGGGAAGATATTTTACCTCGATTGAGTTTGCCTACAACAATAGCTACCAAGCGACGATCGACATGGCCCCATCGAAGCCTCAGTATGGCAAAAGTGTAGATCACCGCTTTATTGGGATAAGTCGGTGAGAGAAAAGTTATAGGGCCTGATGCAGTGAACGAGATGATCGAGATCGTCCGACAAATTAGGATGAGAATCAAAGAGGCTCAAGATAGGCAAAAATCTTACGCTGATACGCGTAGATCCGAACTACGATTTTAAGATGGAGACAAAGTGTTTCTCAAGGTCTCTCCATCAAAAGGGATCGTCAGGTTCGGACTAAAAGGGAAGTTGAGACCCCGCTTTATAGGACCATATGGGATCCTAGAGAGGATAGGTCCAGTAGCTTATAGGTTGGCTCTTCCGCCAAACCTAGGGAATGTGCATAATGTTTTTCACGTGTCGCAATTGCGAAAATACGTTAAAGATCCTAAGCACTTGATCCACCAAGACGACGTGATTCTCAAGCCCGACATGAGCTACGAAGAGGAACCAATGGCAATCCTCGACTATAAAGTCCAACGACTACGGATGAGTCGATTAGTTAGTCAAAGTCTTGTGGAACACCACGGACAAAAAAGAAGCCACGTGGGAACTTGAAGAAGCGATAAAGAACGATACCCGTTTTGTTTTCTAGAGGTATACAAATTTCGGGACGAAATTTTTCGTGAGGGGTGGAATGTAATATTGAAAAGAAACGAACATACGATTCGACATTCTAAACCCGTAATTGTGGTTTTGCATTGTGTATGTAAATTTTTACGACATCGAATATTGTGATTTCGATACGATATCGTTATAACGAATTCTTTTTATAATTCACTAAGGATTGCGAATTACGAAAATGAAATTTATGAAATAATACGACAGTATTATTTTAACGTCGAACGCGTATCGAACGTCAGCTTTTTATGGAAATCTATGAGCTGTAAAGCTTGGAATTAATTTCCATCTTAATTCCTTTATTAAAAGGAATATATTTATAAAGTAAGTACGAGCTTACTACGACCATTTTGAGATGAGTCGATTTTGAACGTTTTGAGACGTTTTGAACGTTTTGAGACGTTTTAAACGTCATCGTCTGGAGACGTTTTGTAAAATGAGTTTAATGCTCAGGAAATTATAATAATTAATTTCCTATTATTATTTTATATAATTACAATATTATTAATTATTAAAATCGAATTTTCGCTTATTAAAATTGATATTTTGGTATCAATTTTTGAAAACCCTAAGCTTATAAACTATGGTTTTTCATATGAAATGATACCATTAAATTATCATATGGTATCTAAACTATATGTTATAATATATATGAGTGTTATTAAGCTATGAAATCAGATTTTGGAGCATTTAATCTCGATATTGCTTATTTATAATTTTCGAAACCCAATCTTTAAAATTAGGGTTTCATATGCATAAATTAATGCAATTATTTTATCCTATGCTTTTAATTATTATCTAAATCATATATTATGATATATATGTGTATATGTGGAACGAAAATGACATAAGTATCAATAATAGGTGTGATTTATATTTTTATCCCTATTTTTCCTAATTTCTATCGGTAATTTCGAAACATTGGCAAAGTGTTGATTTAATTATGTTTATGACTTGTATTATATATCTATGATCATGTGTGATATATATAATGTATTAATGTACAAAATTGAAATAAAATCAGCCCCCAACACCCCACACATGCGCCGACCATCACCATTAAACAAGCATACACTCCACCTTTTTTTCTACCCAATGCATGGCTTACCTTTTTGCCTAGCCTAATGATCACCCTAATCCTCATCATTTTACTGCAGTAATCCCCATTGGTGGTGAGGGGGTGCGCCGGTTTTGAAGAGGGAATACATGGGGGAGACTCTTCATTCTTCCTTCACTTCACTCATTATCCCTCACTCTTCTCAAACACTCCAAACACACTTCTCCCTCTCCATTTTCTGCGCTGAAAACGAGCAGCCCCCCCATTTTCGAAAGCTTCATCTCCTCCTTCTTCTTCATTTCTTCTCCATCTCTTTCCCAAAACTTGATACCTAGTATTGTTCTTGTGATTCTATATCATATCAAAGGTAAACAAGAGACTAGCACCGATTTTACTTCCTTTGTTCAAAAATTTCAAGCATGTTATATATGTGTATGTATGTTTTATTGTTCTTATGTATGAACTATTGTGTACAAATATGTTCTTGATGTTTATATTGTTTAAAACATGAGAATATATGCTTGGATAATCATATGGTGTTATATGTGAAATGTATGAATGGATCTAGTGAATGTACATGATTTTCGAACCCTAGCTTATTGAAATGATTTTCGAAAATTGTTAAAAATGTTTATGTAATGACCGACTGTTCTAGGGTATTTTTAAGGATGGATTATTGATCTATGATATGATTTAAGACTATGGTATGATATTTAAAATTTTTGGAATACCCTAGCTTAAAATCTTGATATTACCGTGAGCTTTAAATATGTACATTGGTGTATAATTTTTATTTCAAGCATACAATGGTATATTAATGCTTTAGTATATTAATTATGTGATATGTGATTTTGTTGGAATTTTTGGAAATCAATTACCACAATAAAATCAAAAAAACCGTGAGTATCCAAGCTCTTCAAGGTGATGATTTAATTGGTTTTTGATGAATGTTTTGATATTATATTGTTGTACTATAGTATATAAACATAGTGTATAATTATTAAAATTTTTGGAAATCAAATGCCCATTGAATTTCAAATAAACCGTGAGCTTCAAAGCTCTTCAAGGTGATGATTCAATTGGTTTTGATTATTAAATGATGTTATATTGTTATACTATAGTGTATAAACATAGTATATAATTGTTAGAATTTTTGAAAACCAAATACCATAATTAAATCAAAAAGCCGAGAGCATATATGCTCCATATGGTGATGATTTCAATTGGTTTGGTTGATATTATTATGTTACAATGTTATAATATAATGTTTAATCATGTTTTGATTTAATTAGAATTTTAGAAATTGTTTGATAATTATTGGGTAATTAAATCGAAATTACCGTGAATATTGTTATATATTGTGGAATGAATGCTTATGATGGACTATAGGTTATATTAATGATATATATATTGATGTTGGGATATTATACTATGTGTATATTAATTTTGGGAATTTTTGGATAATTATTCCATATTATATGGAATTACCAAATATATATATATGTAAATATACTAATAAATGACAAACAATATCATATGGATCTTATAAATTCATATTATGGACCATAGTGTATAATAATACACTATATTAATTTAGAATTTTTTTTTTCAAAAGTCATTTAGTATTTTTAAGCTAATTATCGAAATTTTCGATAATTAAAAAGGATTTTAAAATCCTTTTTAATTCAGTTTATTAATAAAATATATGTCTAATTATATTCTGGACATATTTTGAAAATTATAAAAATGTTATAAACATAGTTTACTATGTTTAAGACAAACGTTAATGTTATTAACGTTTTAAAATCTAAAGTACACGTTTCTAATTATTAAAAGGTTTAATAAATGCAAAATTATTTATAAGTCCTTGATTTACGTGATAAATCGAGAAATAGGACTTTACGTTCAAATCGATCAAAATTCGATTTATAAAACGAAATAGTAAGAAATTACTATTTGAAAGTCAAAATCGTTGACTTTGTTGACCGTGTTGACTTCGCCGACTTTTAAAGTCAAACGTGCGATTATATCGTTCGATAAATACGCCAATGCGCTGTAAGATGTACTAATTGAGTATAATACCTCATTAGCAAGACGATTTCACAAATGAAACCTTATATCGAGAAACGTGCTCATACGTTAAAACGCTTTAAGCGGAGCGTTAAGAACCGAAATAATTGAACGATCTCGAGGCGAATCGAACAATTCAATTAAATAACGATTTGAAAGCATATCGAATTCATTTGAGGAATTAATTCACGTCGATATAAAATATCGAGTTTCTTTCGAAAGTCTCGAAGACTCGAGCGACGACTAAAACCTCGCTTTTCATAAAGGTGTGGACGCAAACGCGCAACGGGATTCGACGCACGAACAAACCTAGGACTCGATTTACAACGAACCATAGTCCTGTGGCCTCGCTTTCTTACCTCACTAATGCGGGCTTTATCTTCAAAATGTGGGCCTTTTCTTACCCCACTAAATGTGACCTTCTTGTTATTCCAAATGAGTTTATTTACAAGATTTATTCTACAATCATAACAAATGTTTTATGCATTACCCGCCAAAAATATTTCGCTTTGTGTATGGATCCTATCTGTTATGCCCGGTAGGTAATGTAGAGATGGTTGGAACTATTATATCATTTGTTGTGGTAGCACCCAACCTTTAAATGTCGTCCCGTGTTGGATGATAAATGCCCTGCTAGATTGGCGTGATGGTTGGAACTATACTGTTGTGTTAACATATGCTTGCAGAGAGTGACTTGCGCCAGACGGATTACGGCCGATCACGGCGTCGTAGATGGGAGGCCTCACTCTCGACGCTTATTATTTATTATTATTATGTATTGTGACTATGAGATATGGACCATACACACCAAGAAAATGCTCACCGAGCTATGTTTACTGACCGAATGATTTGGTAAGACAAGGCATTTTAACTAAAACCTCGCGACTTACTCGATATTGGCAACAGAATTCAAATATTATCAAATGTTTTCGCATGAGTCCACCGAGTGCAATTTCTTGTACTTAGCCACCGCATGTTTGTTTTAAACGTGCGAGTTGAGCTCGATGGTGATGATGGAGGTCGTGTTGAGGAGTCCGGTGTCCTCGACTATTTATTTAGATTTGGTTTTCGCCTGAATACATATCATCATATATGTATTCACACACTCATTGCTAAACTCTAAACTCTTTAACATTATGTCTCATCGTTTGTACTATTGAGGTCCATCGATCATGGTTTAATCTTTGGGTCCGATGGCCTAACCCTTTCAATTATCGAGATATTTTCTTATGCCATATTATGCATGATAGTTTATAACCAATGTGGTCTCTTATCTTAGTCAATTTGTCCTATAATACTATTCCTAGTATTAGTCACCCTCTAGTCCGGCTACCCGAGTGGGGCGTGACAGTGGTATCGAGCATTGTTGCTCTTTGTAAACCCAAAATCTTTTTATTCTAAGTCAGTCGAATCACCGGACTTCTAGTAACCCACCGACTCCCCTCAACACTCCATCACATCGAGCTCAACCGGGAAAAAGGTAACTGCATTTCTTTCTCAAAACCATGAAATGGAAATTTTTACATGTTGAGCAAATTTGAAAAACTTTTGAAAGATTTGGTTATGATGAAAATTTTTATGATGAAAATGAAAGTTGAGCAAGAAAATTTTTCCAAAATACCTTTGGTTGAACTAATGCAAATACTCGAGTATTGATATGAAAGTACATGGTGGTACTAGTTGAATGATCAACATTGGATGAATGAATCCATTTTTGATATGCATATAAGTTGATTATGATTGTTATGTTGAAATCGTATTTCCAAAATTTTCAATTGAGACCTTATTCCAACTTTCAAAATTTTGTTTATGATGAACGATATGTTATCATAAGACGAACCTAGACTCTAAGGAGCATGTTCATATATCGTGAAAGAACATAGAAGTACGAACTTCTTTTTTCTTACAAGAACAATGAACGATAGGAAGAATGAAAGTGATGATGGCCTCGAGCTCGAACGAAGAAAGACGAGCGAGGAGGATGAACAAGGGCGACCTCAACCTTAAAGATAAACGACGTCGACACTTCATCACTACTTCGACATGAGTGAGCATCGACACGAATCATGACATGGACGTCACTTATGGCTTCAGAATATTCAGCCTCAACTTAAAAACCTGAAAATGGTAGACGTATCACGTCGACATACGTCTCGATTTACATTTTAGCACGATCGCGCAAATTTCCTGCACTGCGCAGTAAATTTGTTTTAGCTAGATCTCTCTCGTTAGGACTCCGATTTATGCATGGTTTTCACCTGCGCACTCCTAACGCACTGATCTTCATTTGTTATGAAGAACAGAACCCCTAATTCTGCCTCCAGAATACGATAGAGTCCGTTGAACTCTAGTTCGAGTGTTTGGTATAGGATAAGGATCTCGTAGCATATATTAAGATGTTATTGGCTTATGTATACGTTTGGGTAAGACTAAGAAGGTAAGTTGTGGTATGTATTGTACATTATGATGTTGCCTACCTTATAGATTTGCTTGACCCTTACCTAGTTGCTTCACGTGATGTTTAAGTTATCCTTGCTTGCTTTTGAGATGACGATAGTTGACTTATGTTAGTTTTGTTCGTGATGTATGGAGGGATGAGATACATTGCCGAGGAGGATTGACCACACCCCACCCCTGCAGGAGGAGGTGAGTATTTATCGCCCAAATGGATGTGCGCCTGGGAGGACTTGGGTGAGTTTTGGCATATTACCTCCGCTTTGGAGAGCGCCCGAGCCCATGGTGTGACTGACTATGACGGCATCCAGCGCCTTCTAGCGATACTCCCCTGCACCTGGGATGGGTATGCCCGAGAGATATCGGGAGATTACATCTACCGGGCGATGGGCAGCTACGACTTGGTGGGAGATTTGCCCAGATTCGTGAGTCACCTGACTTACGTGTACAAAGATTTACGGGCAAGACCGAGGACCCTACCTCCCTCCCCGAGAGTATACCTGGCGGGATGAGTCGCCAGAGTGGCTATACACAGAGGTTCCGAGGCAGATTGACCCAGTCGTGCCTCCTTTCCTTTTTGACGAGGGAAGGCCTGCCCGCTTAGAGAGGGCAGCACGCCCTAGAGCCTTGGGAGAGCCTGTATTCCCACCCTTACCTGTTGGACACCCCGTACGTCCACCGGTACCACCTCCACCACCTATGGTCCCAGCCGTACCACCAGTCGAGCACTTCCGTCGGACAGCACGGATGAGGGTAACAGATGTCGCAGATGGCTACAGCCCGATCCGCCACGACTACGAGCATCGGGTGAATGCGACGAACGCTTTTAACCCCCTGCGAGACATACCGATGGTGGAAAGCGATGGAGCCGACCATCCGAGGACTACCCGTATGGATATTTCGGCGGTGAGGACGACTCGAGGAAGAGGAAGATCCCTAGGAGGGCGAGTAGTGGGAAGACGCATGACGCAGCATCGGATGAAGCTTAAATAGATTTTTGTTGTGATTAAGCTCCCGTTGTCTTTCCTTTTTCTATGTTTAAATTTTTGTGATGGATTTAGAAACCTTAACTTTTGGAAGGCCGTGTGGGCCGGGACTTATGTTTTTTTTTTTTGTATAACCGTCGGTATTGAACATCCTGCCTATGGCAGAAATTTTTGGATATATATATACATGACCCTGATAGGGCTTTTGCGGCAAGTTATGTTTGTTAAGAGTGATATATTCTGTTTAGAATCGTTTTACAATAAGGCCATAATAGTGTTGGTGTATGTTGGGTTGTGAAAAGAATAAGTGCCTAATGATTACTTGTTTTCTATAGCAGCATGCCTCCGAGAAGAAATCCGGAGCAAGAACCCAGAGGTCGAGGTCGGGGAAGGCCGAGAGGAAGGGGTAGGATCCCCGAGCAAGAGCAAGAGGATATTCCCCAACCACCACCTCCACCTCAACCCGATCGCAGGATCGAAGAAATGTTTCTAAGACAGAACCCTCCTGTCTTTAACGGGAAGGGCAACCCGGAAGAAGCCGAACAATGGGTTAGGGCCATTGAACGGATTTTTACCTTCTTAAGATGCACGGCACAGGAAAGGCTGTCGTGTGTCACCTTCCAGCTGATAGGGCCAGCTGACTTCTGGTGGGAAGCCAGAAAGAAGACCTTCACTGCTGAGCAACTGGAGGAGTTCTCATGGGAGGACTTCAAGAGGGAACTGTATGAGAAGTACATCCCTAAAAGCTATAAGAGGAAGAATGAGCGAGAATTTTCCCGCTAAAATAAGAAAGGATAGATCGTGACCGACTATGATCGCACTTTTGCGAGATGTCGAGATATGCACCGTGGTGGACACCGACTTGAAAATGTCGGAAAAGTTCGGTCGTGGCTAAGAATGGAGATACGCGTGTCTCTTGCCGACCATGGAGACCTATCCACATCGAAGCTCTCGCACGAGCTTTAGACATTGAGGCGGCCATGACCGAGAATTAGTCGGTGTCGCCTCGCATACACAATGCGTTGGATAGAGGAAAAGGAAATGGGAACCCAACCGAGGAATAACAACCGCGGGAGCTATGGGGACGAAGTCACAAGCGCCTGCAAGGAAACGCGCGCCGCAAGGACAAAGCCGGAAGAGAGCGACTTATGCTCCACCGGCAAGGGACCACAGAACAGCTTGAGGGCACCTCAATGCCCTAGATGCCATAGAGCACACAAGGGTGTGTACGGCAAACGTGGTGAGCTGTTACAAGTGCGGGCAACGGGCATTACGCCAACAATTGCTCGGTGTCACGCTCGGATATAAGGCCGAACCAACCGGGCAATGCTCACCGTTAAGGGCTATATACTTCAACCCCACCGCCACAACAGTTCCAAATTAACCCCAAAGAACTCCAAAGGGCAACAACCCCAAAGGTGGTGCGGAACCACAATGGCAAAGAACAAGAACAACCCCAAGAATCGCGAAGGCGCCCACCGCCTCAACAACAACAGAGGCGGCAACCACCGCCAACGCCGGCCGGCGACAAGCTGTGAAACGACCGCCGAATCAGCCAGACCAGCGCCTCGGCCTCGGCAATCGGTGGCTCAGGCTGAGAGCTACGCCAGCATAGGAGGCGAACTAACAAAACCAAGGAAACTTGGCGGTATGGGAGTTCTACTCAACCTACCGTTATAGTATTGTTCGACACGGGTGCTTCGCATTCTTTTATTGCAAAATCATGCGTGAAATGCTAGGCCTTAGGTCCGAAAAGTCAAGCCAGATATGAGAATCTCATCGCCCATAGGAGGATTATGATCATACACACTTTTGCTCGAACCTAGAGTCGACATTAGGATCACTTAAGGTTACGGCTAACAATCTAAACATAATACCCATGGACGATGTAGACTTAATCCTAGGAACGGATGGTTAGCTAAAACCATTCCACGATTCTCTGTAAGGAAAGGAAAATTTCGCCCACTTTCGATGACAAGCTACGCACTTCCACCCGGATCGGCATGGGAAGAAGAGTCCCGATAGTATCGCACTACAAGCTAGGAGGATGATGAACCGTAAGGGATGCCATGCATTCCTTGTTTATTTGAACGAAGAGGATAAACCCGGCGCGGGTAGAAGACATTGAAGTTGTCCAAGAATTTTGGACGATTTCGAGAATCTACCAGACCGCCTCCCGATAGACAACTAGAGTTTACCATCGACTTGGAGCCCCGATCAGCCCCAAAGGTCGAGGCGCCCTATAGGATGGCCCCAAAGGAGCTAGAAGAGCTGAAAATCCAAATCCAAGAGCTTTTGGATCTAGGATTCATTAGGCCGAGTGTTTCACCTTGGGGAGCGCCTGTTTTGTTTGTTAAGAAAAAGGATGGTTCTTTGAGGATGTGCATCGATTATAGAGAACTAAACAAGATGACACTAAAGAACAAATACCCTTTACCCAGAATTGATGACCTGTTTGATCAATTGCGAGGAGCAGGAGTATTCTCGAAAATTGATCTCAAGTCAGGATACCATCAGCTGAAAATACGGTCTGAAGATGTACCTAAGACTGCATTCCGAACCAGATATGGCCACTATGAGTTCATAGTTATGCCATTCGGATTAACCAATGCACCAGCCGTATTCATGGACCTCATGAACAGAGTATTTCATCCATTTCTGGATAAATTTGTTTTGGTCTTCATAGATGATATCCTTATTTACTCAAAGAATGAAGAGGATCATAGGAAACATCTACGAACGGTTTTGCAAACCTTGAGAGATGAAAGACTCTTTGCTAAGTTTAGCAAATGTGAGTTTTGGTGAAGGAAGTTAAGTTCCTTGACACATCGTGTCTCTGAAGGTATAAAAGTAGATCCAACAAAGTAGAGGCCGTGCAAGAATGGAAATCACCAAAGACTCAAAGACGAGATTAGAAGTTTCCTAGGATTAGCTGGTTACTATAGGAGATTCATCGAAGGATTCTCCAAAATTGCAAGGCCAATAACCCAGCTACTTCGGAAGGGAATCAAGTTCAATTGGACTGATGAGTGCGAGACGAGTTTCCAAATACTCAAGGAAAAATTGACAAGTGCACCAGTTCTAGCAGTCCCAGAAGCGGACAAGGGGTATGTGGTCTACAGACGCATCTAAGACTGGACTGGGTTGTGTTTTGATGCAAGAAGGAAAAGTGATAGCTTATGCATCCCGACAACTCAGACCCCACGAGCTGAATTACCCAACCCACGATTTAGAATTAGCAGCTGTAGTTCATGCGCTGAAAATTTGGAGACACCATCTCTATGGTGTGAGATGTGAGATCTTCACGGACCACAAAAGTTTGAAGTATTTCTTCGAACAACGAGATTTGAATATGAGACAAAGAAGATGGCTAGAATTAGTAAAAGATTACGACTGTGGTATTAACTATCACCCGGGCAAAGCGAATGTAGTAGCTGACGCCTTGAGTCGTAAGAGCCATACCAAGTTAGGATGTCTCTTCATACAAGAGGAAAAACTCGTTGAAGAGTTTGGAAGAATGAGGATTGAACTGGTTGAACCACCCGAGACAATTATGTGTCATATCGCTACACTCACACTGACATCTGATCTAAGAAAAGAATTGTCGAGACAAATGATGGAGGAAAAGTTAGAAAAGATCAGACAAAGGATAAGGTCTGGAGGATTTAAGAATTTCCAAGAGGCACCGGATAACGCCTTATTATTTGAAGGAAGGATATGCGTTCCTGACGACGCAGCGCTTCAGAACGAAATCATGAGTGAGGCTCACGATACGCCCTACACCGCCCACCCAGGCAGTACTAAGATGTACCAAGACCTGAAGGAAAAGTTTTGGTGGGAAGGCATGAAACGAGACGTAGCATCTTTCGTAGAACGCTGTCTTGTTTGCCAACAGGTGAAGGCGTTACATCAACGACCTTACGGAAAGTTGCAACCATTGGAAATCCCTGAGTGGAAATGGGACGATATAACGATGGATTTCGTTACAAGCTTACCCAAATCGAAAAGAGGAAACACAGCCATATGGGTAATTGTGGATAGACTTACCAAGAGTGCTCACTTTCTACCTATTCAAAGCACTTATGGATCCGATAAGTTGCCCATGCGCTAAGGAAATTATACGATTACATGGAGTGCGAAATCTATTACCTCCGATCGAGACTCCAAATTCACATCCAGATTCGGATTAGTTTGCAGAGAATTGGGTACTAAACTCAATTTCAAGACGACATTTCATCCACAAACCGATGGGCGGTCGAAGAAACGATCCAAACGTTGGAGGATATGCTTAGAACAAGAATATTGGACCAAGGTGCAAAATGGGAAGATATTTTACCTCGATTGAGTTTGCCTACAACAATAGCTACCAAGCGACGATCGACATGGCCCCATACGAAGCCTCAGATGGCAAAAGTGTAGATCACCGCTTTATTGGGATGAAGTCGGTGAGAGAAAAGTTATAGGGCGATGCGGTGAGCGAGATGATCGAGATCGTCCAACAAATTAGGATGAGAATCAAAGAGGCTCAAGATGAGCAAAAATCTTCTGACGATACGCGTAGATCCGAACTACGATTTGAAGATGGAGACAAAGTGTTTCTCAAGGTCTCCATCAAAAGGGATCGTCAGGTTCGGACTAAAAGGGAAGTTGAGACCCCGCTTTATAGGACCATATGAGATCCTAGAGAGGATAGGTCCAGTAGCTTATAGGTTGGCTCTTCCGCCAAACCTAGGGAATGTGTATAATGTTTTTCACGTGTCGCAATTGCGAAAATACGTTCAAGATCCTAAGCACGTGATCCACCAAGACGACGTGATTCTCAAGCCCGACATGAGCTACTAAGAGGAACCAATGGCAATCCTCGACTATAAAGTCCAACAGCTACGGAGCGAGTCAATTCCGTTAGTCAAAGTGCTGTGGAGACACCACGGACAAGAAGAAGCCACGTGGGAACTTGAAGAAGCGATAAAAGAACGATACCCGTTTGTTTTTCTAGAGGTATACAAATTTCGGACGAAATTTTTCAGAAGGGTGGAATGTAATATTCCAAAAAACGAACATACGATTACGGCATTCTAAACCCGTAATGGGGTTTTCACAGATATAAATTTTACGACATCGAATATTGTGATTTCGATACGATATCGTTATAACGAATTCTTTTATAATTCACTAAGGATTGCGAATTACGGAATGAAATTTATGAAATAATACGACAAGATTATTTTAACGTCGAACAGCGTGATCGAACGTCGCCTTTTATGGAAATCTCGAGGTAGTAAAGCTTGGAATTAATTTCCATCTTAATTCCTTTATTAAAAGGAATATATTTATAAAGTAAGTCGAGCTTACTACGACCATTTTGAGATGAGTCGATTTTGAACGTTTGAGATGTTTTGAGCGTCATCGTCTAGAGGCGTTTTGTAAAATTAGTTTAATGCTCAGAAATTATAATAATTAATTTCCTATTATTATTTTATATAATTACAATATTATTAATTATTAAATTGAATTTTCAGTTATTAAAATTCGATATTTTGGTATTAATTTTTCAAAACCCTAAGCTTATAAACTATGGTTTTCATGAAATGATACCATTAAATTATCATATGGTATCTAAACTATATGTTATAATATATATGAGTGTTATTAAGCTATGAAATCAGTTTTGGAGCATTTAATCTCGATATTGTTTATTTATAATTTTCAAACCCAATCTTTAAAATTAGGGTTTCATATGCATAAATTAATGCAATTATTTTATCCTATGCTTTTAATTATTATCTAAATCATATATTATGATATGTATGTGTATATGGAGCGAAAATGACATAAGTATCAATAATAGGTGTGATTTATATTTTATCCCTATTTTCCTAATTTCTATCGGTAATTTGAAACTTTGCAAAGTGTTGATTTAATTATGTTTATGACTTGTATTATATATCTATGATCATATGTGATATATATAATGTATTAATGTACAAAATTGAAATAAAATCAGCCCCAACACCCCACACATGCTTGATCATCACCATTAAACAAGCATACACTCCACCTTTTTTTTCTACCCAATGCATGGCTTACCTTTTGCTAGCCTAATGATCACCCTAATCCTCATCATTTTACTGCATTAATCCCCATTGGTGGTGAGGGGTGCGCGGTTTGAAGAGGAATACATGGGGAGACTCTTGATTCTTCCTTCACTTCACTCATTATCCCACACTCTTCTCAAACACTCCAACACACTTCTCCTCTCCATTTCCATTTAAAAACGAGAGCAGCCCCCGTTTTCGAAAGCTTCATCTCCTCCTTCTTCTTCATTTCTTCTCCATCTCTTTCCCAAAACTTGATACCTAGTATTGTTCTTGTGATTCTATATCATATCAAAGGTAAACAAGAGACCTAGCACCGATTTTACCTCCTTTGTTCAAAATTTGAGCATGTTATATATGTGTATGTATGTTTTATTGTTCTTATGTATGAACTATTGTGTACAAATATGTTCTTGATGTTTATATTGTTTAAAACATGAGAATATATGCTTGGATAATCATATGATGTTATATGTGAAATGTATGAATGGATCTAGTGAATGTACATGATTTTCGAACCCTAGCTTATTGAAATGATTTTCGAAAATTATATCGACACATCCGAGATAAGCCAAATGTTCGGGAGTTCCTCTATTCAATCCTTTTCCTTCTTCTTGTTCTTGGATATCTCGCTTCGTACACATCTTCTTTTGTTTCCGGGCCTCAGTGAGTTCTGAGACATGATTTTGTAGGTTCATCGATCGGGCTTGGCGTAAGAACTTTATAAGTTTCCAAAAATTGAAAATGGCTCTTATCTTGTGACTTGAAAGAAAGAGTTCCCTGTAAAGGAAGGGAATAACAACTTGTTCCCGTAGGATGGATTATTGATCTATGATATGATTTAAGACTATGGTATGATATTTAAAATTTTTGGAATACCCTAGCTTAAAATCTTGATATTACCGTGAGCTTTAAATATGTACATTGGTGTATAATTTTTATTTCAAGCATACAATGGTATATTAATGCTTTAGTATATTAATTATGTGATATGTGATTTTGTTGGAATTTTTGGAAATCAATTACCACGATAAAATCAAAAAACCGTGAGTATCCAAGCTCTTCAGGTGATGATTTAATTGGTTTTGATGAATGTTTTGATATTATATTGTTGTACTATAGTATATAAACATAGTGTATAATTATTAGAATTTTTGGAAATAAAATGCCCATTGAATTTCAAATAAACCGTGAGCTTCAAAGCTCTTCAAGGTGATGATTCAATTGGTTTTGATTATTAAATGATGTTATATTGTTATACTATAGTGTATAAACATAGTATATAATTGTTAGAATTTTTGAAAACCAAATACCATAATTAAATCAAAAAGCCGAGAGCATATATGCTCAATATGGTGATGATTTCAATTGGTTTGGTTGATATTATGATGTTACAATGTTATAATATAATGTTTAATCATGTTGTGATTTAATTAGAATTTTTAGAAATTGTTTGATAATTATTGGGTAATTAAATCGAAATTACCGTGAATATTGTTATATATTGTGGAATGAATGCTTATGATGGACTATAGGTTATATTAATGATATATATATTGATGTTGGGATATTATACTATGTGTATATTAATTTTGGGAATTTTTGGATAATTATTTCATATTATATGGAATTACCGAAATGTATATATACGTAAATATACTAATAAATGACAAACAATATCATATGGATCTTATAAATTCATATTCTGGACCATAGTGTATAATAATACACTATATTAATTCAGAATTTTTTTTTTCAAAAGTTATTTAGTATTTTTAAGCTAATTATCGAAATTTTCGATAATTAAAAATGATTTTAAAATCCTTTTTAATTCAGTTTATTAATAAAATATATGTCTAATTATATTCTGGACATATTTTGGAAATTATAAAAATGTTATAAACATAGTTTACTATGTTTAAGACAAACGTTGGGTTATTAACGTTTTAAAATCGAATGTACACGTTTCTAATTATTAAAAGGTTTAATAAATGCGAAATTATTTATAAGTCCTTGATTTACGTGATAAATCGAGAAATAGGACTTTACGTTTTCAAATCGATCAAAATTCGATTTATAAAACGAAATAGTAAGAAATTACTATTTGAAAGTCAAAATCGTTGACTTTGTTGACCGTGTTGACTTCGTTGACTTTTAAAGTCAAACGTATGATTATATCGTTCGATAAATCGCCAATCTTGCCGTAAGATGTACTAATTGAGTATAATACCTCATTAGCGAGAAAGGATTTCACAAATGAAATCCTTATATCGAAAACGTGCTCATACGTTAAAACATTTAAGCGGGGCGTTAAGCCGAAATAGTTGAGCGTATCTCGATGAGCGAGAATAATTGATTAAATAACGTGTTTGAAAGCATATCGAATTCATTTGAGGAATTGATTCACGTCGATATAAAATATCGAAGTTATCTTTGAAAGTCTCGAAGACTGAGCGACGTACTAAAACCTCGCTTTTTCATAAAGGTGTGGACGCAAACGCGGCAACGGGATTCTGACGTACGAACAAACCTAGGACTCGATTTACAACGAACCATAGTCCAGGTGGGCTCCTTTTCTTACCTCACTAATGTGGGCTTCTTATCTTCAAAATGTGGGCCTTTTCTTACCCCACTAAAATGTGACTTTACTGTTATTCCAAATGAGTTTATTCTGATACTTATTCTACAATGTTAACAAATGTTTCTTGCATTACACCGCCAAAAATATTTCGTTTGTGTATGGATCCTATCTGTTATGCCGGGTAGAAATTGTGGAGATAGTTGGAACTATTATATCATTTGTTGTGGTAGCACCCACCTTTTAAATGTCGGGTCTGTGCGGATGATAAATGCACAGCTAGGATTGGCGTGAAGGTTGGAACTATCTGTTGTGTTAACATATGCTTGTAGAGAGGATCGCACTGACGGGATTACGGCCGATCACGGCGTCGTAGATGGGAGGCCTCCTCTCGGCGTTTATTATTTATTATTATTATGTATTGTGACTATGAGATATGGACCATACACACGAAAATGCTCGGCGAGCTATGTTTATTTAAAATGATTTGGTAAGCCTGGGCATTTTTAACTAAAACCACTCGTGACTTACTCGATATTGGCGGCGTAATTCAAATATTATCAAATGTTTTCGGCATGAGTCCACCGAGTGCAATTTCTTGTACTTAGCCACGCATGTTTGTTTTTAAATGTGCGGTTGAGCTCGATGGTGATGATGGAGGCGTGTTGAGGAGTCGGTGTCCTCGATTGTTTATTTAGGATTTGGTTTTGCCAATACATATCATCATATATGTATTCACACACTTTCCGCTGCTAAACTCTAAACTCTTTAACATTATGTCTACTGTTTGTACTATTGAGGTCCATCAGATCACGGTTTAATCTTTGGGTCTGATGGCCTAACCCTTTTGAATTATTGAGATATTTTCTTATGCCATATTATGCATGATAGTTTATAACCAATGTGGTCTCTTATCTTAGTCAATTTGTCCTATAATACTATTCCTAGTATTAGTCACCCTCTAGTCCGGGCTACCCGGAGTGGGGGCGTGACAAGGTCCTAGAGCATTAATATGTCATTGCATGTTTACAATAAAAATTATACACCAAGGTATCATTTTAAATGCTCACGGTATTTTTGAGAAAATAGGCCTAGGGTTTTTCAAAAATTCCAAATAAATTACTATGGACTCTAAACATATCATAGATCAATATTTCATCCTCAAAATAAATTAAAAAGCAATCGGTCATCATATAAACATTTTATAATATTTTCGAAAATTATTTTAAATAAGATCTAAGGTTCAAACATCATATATATAGGCTAAATCCTTTCAAATATTTCATATGCAATATCATATGTCCATCTAAACATATATTTCCTATTTTTCAAAATAAAAATCATCAAGGACATGTAAATAAACAATAGCTCATACAAAGGAACATTAAAACATACATATATGCTTTGAACATGCTTCGAAAATTTTATAACAATGGAGGATAAAAATCGAAGCTAGGTCCATTTCTTACCTTTGAAAATAGTATAGGTTTCAATGAACAAGGTATGGTATCAAGTTTTGAGAATAGAAGAAGAAGAAGAAGAAGAAGAAGAAGAAGAAGAAGAAGAAAAATTTTAGGAATGGGAGAGAGGAAGCTCACGGTTTCAGCAGCTTTTGTGAGAGGAAATGAGAGTGTTTTGATGTTCTAAAATGTTTGAAAAGGAGAGTATAATGAGAAGTGAGGGAGAAGCAATGAGAAGAGTCCCCCTATAGCTCTCCCTCTAATTTTACACAGCACACACACAAGAAAGATTAAACAAATGGCAGCATTTTTAGTTAGTGGGTTAAGTGATGATTAGGGTGTGCAAAAAGCCTCTCCATGCATTGGTCATTCAAAAAGGAGAAATCATGTTTGTTTGATGAAGCATAGCCGTCGGCTATATAGGGCTCAAGGTTGGTTTTAATTTTATTTGATCCTTAATACAATGTATTAATCAAGGTATAAGTCATAGATATATAATACATGTCATTAAAATAATTAAATCATCACAAAGTACATTACGAAAATTAAGCGAATATGCAATAAAATATAATTCATGCCACTTATTATTTTTCAAGCCATTTTCGTATCAAATATACCCATATATATCGTAACATATAGTTTAGATAATAAATAATAGCATATGATAATTTAATGGTATCATTTATGTGAGAAACCTAGTTTTTAAAATTAGGGTTTGAAATCAACAAATTGGAATTATCGAGTTCTCATGCTTTAATATTGATTTTAATGCTTAATAATACTGTAATAATATAAAATAATAATAGGAAATTAATTATAGTAATTTCGGATCATTAAACCCATTTTTCAAAACGCGTCTCTAGCGTTGGCGTTCAAAACGTCTCAAAGCGTCAATAATCGACTCATCTCAAAATGGTCGCATGAAGTTCGTGCTTACATTATAAATAATATTCCTATTAATATAGAATTAAATTCTAAGCTTATTTGCTTAGAAAAATTTCATAAAATCTTGACGTTCGATCTGCAATCGACGTTAAAATAATAATGTCGAACTATTTCATAATATTGTATTCCTTAATTCACAATCCTTAGTGAATATAAAAGGAATTCGTTATTACGATCTTGAATCGAAATCAATATTCGATGTCTTCGTAAATAATATCTGTGAAACCACAATTTACGGGTTTAAGATACCGTAATTAGGCGTTCGTTTCTTGAATATTACATTTTGTGGTTTAGATTGAAGGTTTCTAATTCATAACTGGAGCACCTTTCAGGAGAACTCATAACATATTTGACATTTCCACCATTTTTCCGAATTCTTAGTAACTTTGGAATCGCTAATGATCTAACTCTCGACTCTCAAATGACATTTAATAAATCATAAAGTATAAGCGACACGATATCATTATTGAACCAAACTTTTCCGTGCTCCTTGGTTTTAGAGCAACATTTAGGCCATGGAGTTAGAAATAAACATGTGAATTGATTATCGAAGAATGGAAAAATTGCGTGCTGCGAGAGATCTCCTCGTCAGTCATGGAATGGTTTTGTATTCCATACATTATCTCTTATTTTCCAGGACACAATTTTGACTTTTCTTTCATTGCTGCGATACGAAAATGACATCACAAATAGGCTAAAATTCATCATCCGAGGCCAATGCTAGTGTTAAGCTCGAAAATGGCGAAACAGACTCTCGAGCAACAAATCGTGGTATAATGCTCTTTTTATGTTCCTTTTGTGATCCCTCTTTCGAGGTTGCTTCTTTTGGTTTCTTAAGAAAGTTAAAGCAGATCGGTGAGCGACTCAACATTTCTGTCATTTAAGTCGATAAAAGCTATAGTTTATGACTATGCTTTATCATGAGGTATCGATCTTGAATAAAAGTGATCAAACGTTGCTTGTTGTAATAGACGATTATGCCTTACGGCGTAATTTCATATTTGTCCTTCCTCCGCACAAAGTTAACTTGGGATTCCATTTGGTTTTCTTGTTCTCTGCTCCAAGACTGTAAAGCTCTACTTTGTTTGCTGCACTCAGTTAGGCTTTCAAGTTAACTAAGTCTTCCATATGATCCTTTGCTCTATAGATATAACCAAGAACATTTAAAGTTTTCAAAACAATTAGATTCAATATGATCTGGATTCTTATGGTCATAATGTAGCTTTAGAGAACTCCTTTCATGGTACTGAGGTGTTTCTGTGCATTTTAAGGTTTCTGGGTGACTAGGCCTAACATTTGAGCCTAGACATAATTAAAACAAAAAGGCTAATTAGTGTTAAATAAAGCACAAACAGTTTTTTAAAGATTTACACCTTAAAAAATTAATTTATCAAAACTTGAAGAAAAAGAAAGGAATGCGGGTGCGTAGCAACAACCTTCACGCCATCACTCATTCCTCATCCTCAGATCCAGCAATTGAACGACACCGTCGTTGAATGCGGTGTGTACCTCCATTGCCGATGACACCGTGCCATCGTCCATCCCTCTCCGTTTGTTGATTCCATTGAATGACAATAGAAGACCCTTGTCGATCTTTGTGATGCCGTTTTGTTGTCGGTTGCCGTAGCTCCTCAACCACAAGTTCATAATTCTAATGTAATTTATTCTCTACTTTGTTCTTAAATGCTAATGGATTTTGAGTTATTGAGGTTGTATGTGTTTGTATATGTATGTTCCATTTACGTAATCGGGTGATGCCTATAGAAGGTTAATGTGTATTCTTGTGACTCATTGTTTTATTCTAAGAGGTATCAATGGGTTTATAAGACATATAAAACAATGACATCATCTAATGTTTGTAAAATATAACGAATGTGGAAACACTGATGTTGTTATGATATTCTCCAAATGGGTACATAGATAAAATAAAATGAAATTGTTTGGAACCTGTAATGTTGGTGTATTTGTTGTTGTTTCTCTTTTCTTGAAGTGGATAAATTGAGAGTGGGTTCTGGAAATCACAAGTATCATAAGCTTGTTGTAAATTCGAAAGACAATTGAGAGGATAAGGAAAACATTACCGTTTCTGCAAGGGAGAAGATGGTTTGCTTCTTTTCCTTGTTTGAAAGCAGATGAGTCTGAGATGAGAAAATGATGTATTTGAGTAGTGGTGATAACTATAAAGGTCTTCCATAGTACATGGATAAGGAAGTAGAGGTATAGGTGTGTGATGGTAAGTGTTGAAGAAAAGTGTAGTAAAGTAAGGAGAAGTGGAGGATTTGAAATGATGTGAGGTGATGTGATAATTTATCAAGTATAAAAAATACCTGGTTCGATTCGTAATTTTATTCGTTCTCCGGCATTTGTTTTAAATTTTCTGGTTAGAATTAAAATCGAAACGTCGACGATTATAAATTTTGATAATCGCTCTAATTTCAAATCTCGATTTAGCTAAATAAATTAACAAATCAAAGTTTTAATTTCTCGGGGTATTACAATATGCGTGTTGATTTCTTTAAAGCATCACTTGTATTTATACTACCGAGAGTCACTTGACGCTTCGTCTTCACTAACATAAGACTATAGAACGTGCGGGTCTACAAAAATTCTTTAACTTATTTAGTTTAAAAATCTCGATAATTTAAATTGTACCAAATTCATAATACATGCTTACAACCATCATATAAACATATTTAATTAACAACTTAAGCATTTAACAAAATTTCTCAAATTTCACATAAAATAACAAAACATATAACCGTCTTTCAAGGATGTATTTCTAAATTTTTGTATATCTAAGAAGCTTGTACAATTTCTAACCTTTTAATCGGTCGATCGTGAAGAAATCGATTTTCTAACTTAAAATTGGAAAGAAAATTTGAAGAACACTCTCTTTTCTCCCTAAGTTTGGTCACTTTGAAATGAGAGAAGGCATTGATTTTATTTATTTGATGATATAAGACATTAATCATTCTTTAATAAAAATATCTAATTAAAAGTCGACAATTTACACTTTAATCTCCTAAAATCCTACACCTCACTACCAAATAAATACAACTTATCACTTTATTAAATAATCATATTATCTTATGCCAAAAATTAAATACCTATTACTTTCAAATAATTAACTATCACTTTCAACACACTTTGGTTTTTCTTCTTTTCACACTTACACTTAAAATTTTCGATCATCACTCCTAAATAATACTCATCACTTTATTTATTAATAATTCACCTTATCTCTATATTACTAACCTCTCATTATCATAATAAATATACATCACTATCATAAAAGATAAAAATTTCTCTCTTTCACACTATACTTAAAGTTTTCACCCCCTAGCAAAATTCCCATATTATTCGAAAATTACAAAGCTTGAAATTAAACACCAATTTTCCTTCTACTTTTTCTTTCTCTTTTTTTTTTGACAAACATATGGTAGATCGGTCTTGATTCCATGATATCTATCTAATATTAAAGTTTGTGCAATTTAATAAATTATATGATAAAAATCTACCCATAATTTCATCATTTTTGAAAATTCTAATGGAAGAGACAAAATTTTATCTACTTGTGTTGTAATCACTTTATTAAAGCATTAAAAGAGATAAATATCATCTCTTGGTCAAACATAATGAAATACCTTATCTTATCTTTAATTAAATATCATTATCTTATCTTATCTTATCTTATCTTATCTTATCTTATCTATTAAATAAATATCTTCCACAAACAAACAAAAATAAATATCTCATCAAATCTAATAATAAAGTGAAGGAGTCTTGGGAAGAATGAAGTAGATTATCATACTCGGTGCGTGTTGTGTGGGATCGAGAACATATCGTGAGGAAGCGAAATTCGGCTCGTGAAGCCGTGTTTACCCAATTAGGTTTACTAATTTTGTGACTTTGTCCGGCACTTTTAGAAATTTGGAGTGTTAGAACTTGATGTCTTTTCTTTTGGGATCCCAAAATAAGAAAAAGCCTGAAGACCAAGCATATAGTTGGTACCATTCGATTTAATGGTGGTTAAAAAGCAGGTTTAGTATTGAACATGATGAAAATAGGGGCGAAAAATGAAACCCTAGGTAGACGACGGTAAAAGCAGAGAACCGACAATGGAAAAGCGGATCGATGGCGACAAAAACCGAGCGGCGCGGGAGAAAGAAAAAAATGGGCTATTGTTTTTCCAAGGCGAGTGTAAGGAAAGGAGAGAAGGATTCGTTCATGCTGCGATCGATGTAAGCGGCGGATATAGAGCCATTTAGGAAAAAGGAATAAGTTGTATATTCATAACAAAAGAGTCTCTCGTATATATAGGTAGTAGAAAGCTAGGGTTACAGTAGAATGAGTCTAACTAGTATTGGGCTTAACTAATATTTTTTAACGTATATATATTTTCTTAATTCATATAATTATGGTATGATATACAATTGTTACACATGCTTAGTTTTTGTGTGTTTCTATCTATGTATTTAGAGGTGAGGAAAGCTAGTTCGATATATTTGCAATCCTTTTCATTATTTAAGAAAAATAATTATGAATTTTTATATACAGGACAACTTTTGCTACCATGCTGCGAGTTACTGATATTCTAGTAATAGATAGTTATGCATGTCAAAATGATCTTACCAAGCTAGCACCATGATTTTCTCAATAATAAACTCAATTTTGAAGGTTTTATTCTTTATAATGTTTTCATGAAATGTTGGACCGGGCTAATGGGTACTTACGCGCAGAGGAGGTTACTGATATATCAGCGATGATGTTAGGTGGGTTGACACATATTTGCCGGGTACTAATAGAAGACCATTGAGTGGTTTTGTTTAGCGTCTTAAAGGAAGCGGGGAAGATTTCATGGCAATTTATCGGAAAGCGATGTAGAGTATCTTGGCGGAGACGGTTATTTAGCACGACCATAATTTGAAAATGCGAGGTAAAGTATTTTACTTATCTATCCTTCAAATTTAATCTAACTTCGTCATGAAAGATTTTTTGGTGACAGTTGCCATTCAATTTTAATGGCTCGGTTTTGACTTATCTGAGCGAGTTTCACATCATAACATTGAGAAGTGCGGCAATGTGTTATGAATGGCCCCTAAAATATCCGATGCTAAGTTTATAAGGACACACGATGGTCATGAGATGTAAGTGTTTGTTGACTATGTAACTTATTTCTTTCTCTTTTTCCTTTTCCTTTTTTGATTGTTGTTGGTTTCGTGAGATCATTGATGTATTCTTCTAGGAAGCACCATGCGATCGGTTGAAGTATGGGTGCATTGTGAATCGTCATCTTGAAGATGGAGATGTGGTTCTATTTAACAGACAACCAAGTTTGCACGGATGTCGATCATGTCCCGTCGGGTATCTCTCGACTACGCAAATGAAAAATGATATCACATCGAATAGCGGTAAGATGTTATCAATTGCTTCATTCATTTGTTGTCTTGAGCGAGGATAATGCCTTGGTGCACTCGAGATTCAATGAGTCGGTTTGCAACCCATACAATCTTGACTTTGATGGTGATGAGATGAATATGCATGTACCACAAATGAAGAGGCCCGTCTTGAGGCTCTTATGCTAATGGGGTATGTAAAATATTATGTTTGTTCATTGATTTGGCTTTGACTCTTGTATAAGACATAATCATGTCATATACTTAGTCTCACTAATTTGGTATTTTCACTTTGTTACAAATAGTGGTGTTGGAATCTTTTATCCTCATCCTCATTCTTTGTCTCGATTATCCACGATTCTGACACAATCACACATTCCATAAACATGTTGAATAAGGCTGTGGTTTATGTTTTCCCGATGTTACTACCTTTACCATTGCTGTTTTTTGGCTTATGCTAGCTCCACTTGCCTTTTTGACAATTACGGTTGGTAGCTTACACTACTAGAAATATCGATATAGACTACGCATAATATGTGTAGTCTATGTGCATTGGACCGTAGAGAAAAGTGATGTGAGAAAACTAGGCGTGTATACATACACTTTTTATGTGTAGTCTATACCGACTATAGACTACACTTTCGCACATAGACTATGCTTTTTAGCGTAGTCTATACCGACTATAGACTAAGCAATTTCGCACATACACTCGCTTTTTAAGCGTAGTCTATTCGACTATAGACTACACTTAATTTCTCATACACTCGCGCGTTTATGTCGTGGTCTATATCGACTATAGACTCGCTAATTTTGCATATACACTACGGTTTTGGGAAAACGTAGTCTTAATGCAAATTTACTACGGTTTTATGCCAAATTTACTACGGTTTTTATAAATTACTACGGTTTTATGCCAATTTTATATTTTATATACTACGTTTTTTCTATTACATCCGTAGTCGATTTAGCATACGATTCTGATTGACTTTTAAACCGTAGTCGATATATCTTTGTACTACGGTTTTCAATTTCAACCGTAGTTAATTTCTTTATTTAAAAACACATACAATTAATAGCAGCATGATCGATAGCAAATGAGATTAAAATATACTTACTTTCATTACGTTCAAAATCACTATACAAAATATAAAATCTGCTTTCATTCTTGCTTCAAAATCACTATACAAAAATATTGGCTACATCACTAACAAAACAATAGAGCATTATCCCACATATCACGATGACAACGTAGTTGGATTCAATCAAGACCCTCTCTTCCTAACATAGATTATTTAAAGTTGTGAAAGCGAACCTCTCTTTTCTCAAAATAAGTATTATATGTTTGGGTTCACAGCTCACTTGGAGCTGCATATGGTGAGTCTTCATATTTCCTTGCCATCGAAAATCGATTTATAGAACTAATCGGTGAAGTTGAAACCGCATGGGGTTAGTTCTCTACTTTCGAAGAAGAAAAAAAAGACAACTGAATTCATCTCTGTTGGAATCTTGAGCTCAAAATCTTCTTCAAATGGGTTTGAATACACCTAGATCTTTTCTGCCTCAACAACGTCGGGGTCGGCGGGTCCCATAGTCGTAATTTCGAAAAGAAAGGATTGAGTTTGGTATGGGAAGGACAAGAGTGTTATGACTTATAACTTGTGAGAATCTATTTTGAGAGAGATAGAGACTTGCCTTGGGTGCATTGTCCTTGTCAATTGTGATGCTCTAATACCTTCAAAATGAATTGTGCAAATGCCATTAAGTGAAGCTTAAGCACCTAGTGAACAATTGAAGCAGGATCGAGAAAATAACAAGAGTTTTGGAAGTACCTCAAATAACAAGTCTTGAAGTAGTCTGTAGAAGGGAGATACTAAGGTAACTAATAACACAAAACTTGTTAAAGGTAACTTCATTGTCATGATTAAATTAAGAAGAAACAGAATAATGATTTAAATCAAATCACATATAAAATAGGATGAAATAGAAGACAACTAGCTATAGAAAATCTAAGAATCGGAAGAAATCTATTATCATGATCATAAAGCGTAAACATTTTCTCTGCAAAGTTAGGGTGAGAATTAGATTCCACAAAGAGATTATATAACAAATCAAAATCTAGTAAACCAAATAAAGTAGAGCATGACGATTTAAAGTGGTAGAAGGAAGCAAAGAGTTGTGAAATTTGGACCCGATAATCTGAGCATTAATGATAAATAGAACTATCTCATCAACTTTTTGTTCGTCCAAATCGTACAAAATGAGGATCATGATGAGCACGACCTTTGGTTATTATTTTACGAGATATTAGTGACAATAAAATGAATCATCGGATTAAAGGTATAAACTATTTTGTGGAAATACATATATATAGCCATCGAGTTAAGGAATGTCAATTATAGCCACCAACATAAAAATGTCAAATTATAGCGAGTTGTTGGCCTATTGGGACTATTATCACCAAATAGTACCAATAGGACCAACTAATAGTTTGTCTATTGGTACTATTTGGTGATAATAGTCCCAATAGGCCAATAACTTGGCTATAATTTGATATTTTATGTTCTTCAACTATAATTGACATTCCTTAACAGATAACTATCTCTTGCGCCAGCCAACTATTTTACCGGGAATCTAATCTTTGTGACCAAACTAATCCTCCCAGCTGAAATGAATCATTCTTTAACTTTGTAAATAATAAATCCACACAAGAATACCAACTGTAAGCATGAGTTGAATTGTAGACAAAACTTTGTAAATTAAGATTTATTCTAAAATATTTATCTTTTAAAAATTACGGATGTAATTTTGAAGATACCACCCATTTCTATCACGATATGGAAATTTGCGAGTTCTAAATTTAGCATTTGATAAGCCTCGTTTTACATGATTTATAAAGGCTATATTAGTTTCGTTTCTAAGAGATAAGTGATCTTTTGAGTTGTCTTTCGATATATTTATGTTTACCTTGGAAGATATTATGCGTGTGTGTTTCATGTCATTTTAGCACGAGTTTTTATATCAAAAGGTGGATCATGATAAAGAGGAATTAGTCGACACATTTGGATGTCTTCTTGAGAAAAATACATTGCTTTCGAGGAAGAAGAAGCTCAGAAGGAAAACGCGCGAGGCGGACACAAGAAGAAGCGAGATTGCGAGCGACCCCGCTATCTCAGCGACCATGGGTCATGAGGCATTGCTGCGAGGAAAACAAATCGCGCGATGATGATTTCATCGCGACCTAAGCTCGCAATGAGCGTTCGCGGCGACACGGAAGAGCATCACGACCCGCCATCGCGACCACTACTCGCGAGCCCAAACAGATGACCGCACGGAGATTCTTTGGCGCTGGGCATCGCGACCGTTGCCAGCGATAGCGCCTCGCGGCGAGACTCCTAGTCAAGTGTATTTACGAATCGAGTCCGAGATGGAGAAGGCTTGCACTATGAACGAGAAAGGGAGCTAGCAATTCATTATAAATAGGAGATAGATCGAGAGTTAAAACACCATTCCATAGCAGAACAAAATTTTCTTCTTTATTTTCTTTTGCAAGTTCTTTTCCGTTTAAATTTAGTTTAGCTTTTACTTTAAGTATTTTCATTCTAATTTCATAGTTTAGTATTAGAATTGAATTTCTTGGGATTCAAGTCGCTACAATTGTTCTTAGGTGGTTTTTACGGTTTTATCTATCTATCTTAATTTATGCTTTATTTATTTATTTATTGTTTTGTTATTTCAATTATGCGTAGCTAAAGTTCGTATTGATCCTAGGGTTTGTATGTCTAACTAGATTTATATAATTAATCTGTTGATACTGTTTTGCCGTCCCATTCATGATTTATAATTCTTGGCTTTAATTCTCATGTGTTGGTGTCTGATCAATATTAATGCATGTTAGTTATGTGATTAATGTCCTAGGCGGAATTAATTGCATAATCGATATCTGGAATTTATAATCTGATTTTGCCTTGAGACTTAGACGGAGATAGGTGAGCTGTGGGAGGTTAAATATTTGTGTGCTTTTGGTAATTAGCTTACTTCTCTTGAGACCCGGCGGAGATAGAGTTTAGGCTAACCTACTACTACAGTCGTCTGGCGAAAACTATAGTTATATTAGTGATCCTTCATCCGAATGTGGATTAAATTGGTAAGCAGTTAATAGGTTAATTGTGTGAATTTGGTTGGGTTAAGTACATCCCTAGGATGGATCTTTTATATCTGATTTTATTCATATCTTTATTTTCGAGTCTAGTTTTATAATATTTTCTCTTGATTTTTTGTTGCCTGGATAATAATAAAGATTCTGTGTTGATTATACGCTGTGTTCTCGAGTCGCAGTCCCTGTGGATACGATATATATACTTGCTGTTTTACTATCAATTTATTTTAGTAGAAATATAGCGATCAACATTTTTTTTTATATTTATGCACGTGAATGAACAGTCTATAATGTTTTTTGGATATTATTGGAAATACACCTTAAACTGAAATGAAGTTCTATGCAGCCAACAAGAAAGGGAATGCATGATATATGAATCTAATTATTTATCTAGGATATATACGAATTCGTGGATAGTATGGGACAATTCATATGCTCCTCCTATTCCGCACAGTGAATAGATCATAGTACAGACTACAGAAGAGTAAAAAATAATCATTTTTATTTACTATAGTTCCTAACTCTTTAAGTTGTAACCATTAACCACAAGATAAGCATGAATAAAAAGTTTCTTGCTACAGGACGACATAGTTCTCTTCTTAAAGTAAATGACTTCTAAGTTTGTCAGTAAATTCACTATCCTATAACTGACACTAGAGTAAGAAACAAATGTGCAGACTTCATCACGGAACATCTACACTACATAAACAAGTTACTTCCGAAAACAAGCACACTTACAAGCAAAACAAGGAAATAGAAATGTGTTTGAATGTATTAATTGACAGAAAGATAGGCTAAACTGCATAAGGAAATACCTACATCACATGTACTCAATTAAAAAACATAATTAATGCCTGATTACCTTTTCCAGCAGGACAATTTCTCTGAGCATGGAGTACATGTTTCTTTCTGACAAATAGCATACTACGTTACATGCCCAAGGTAGCCTTGGATCGATAAATAAAATTACAGCCTCTAGTAATACCTTCGCTGATTGATTTGAGTATCTCCGAGTCACCTGAAATTATATACCCGTATCAAGTAATCCTGTAACTATTTGTAAAGGGAAAGAAGAATCTCACAAGTGTCGAACAAAACATGGGTATCATACCAGGGTCCATGATGCTGAGGCATGATACCTGGAAATACTTTTCACATGCAGTTTCTAGATCAACAGTGTGTGCAATAACAGGATCGTTTGAGAAAGTAGTTCAACAATTAATTAGAGAAACAGCCTTCTTAGAAACCAAGTCCAATGAATAATTACAACTATTCCAACAGTAGCACACATGTAGTAAACAAGACATAATAATATTGTGAATGAAAAAGAAAAAGAGCTAAAACATTTGATAGGTCATTATAAAGGGAATTAAGCGTGACATATACTTTCTAACGAGACAAGTCACAAGCTTGCCTTTGCAACTACATGCCTTGAAGTAAGGCGACAAGCAGATTCCAACATAGAAAATTTCTAGAAATTTAAGCGGATAAAAAGAAAGAAGAAAAGACTAAGAATCGTTAGCTTACGAGCAAGAGAATTGATAAAGTTACAAATCGAACAATGTGTAGTAGTTGACATTATCTACTGAGACATTCATGATTCAAGTAGAAAGACATGAAACTTAATGATTCATAGTTACTAAAATATACATCAACTGATAAGAAAATGCATACATAATCCTCAATCTCCATTACAAAAAAAGTTTCTAACTGTCAAAATGCATCTGAAGCAAGTATGCATTAGTACAAAGTTAAGAACAGCTTCTAATATCACTCGCACTGGAGAATTAAGGGTACCAAATCAAATTTATACAAAATGCAGGAAAAATTGGAGCCTCACAATTGAAACAAGGAATTTTCTGTGACTAAGTTAAAGATATTTACTAAACAACTCACAGCTAGAACCCGGAATTCATGTTCTCTTTCAATAAAAGAAGGTATCTGCATTTTCCACCAAACAAAGTCCCAGTTAGGATTTGTTTCTCAAGCTCGACTTGATTAGAATAACATACATAGCAGACGATCATATATACCTCCGATCTCTCGAATTTCAAAAGTGGTGATGATAAGCGTTTCATTTTCACAGGTTCCACGCTCGAGCTTGAAATCTCTGTTATGGGAACACAAGGATTGCATCATAACTAAAACTAAACCAGTTCTTGTATAACTCCTTTACCAAATAACCAAATACCGTGCTCGTTTTGTGGGGGAAAAGGAAGGAAATTTGTTAGACAACTACTAGTTAAACATAAAAACTGGAACTCTTAATTAGTTCGGTTTAGTTTTCCAATTTGGTTCAAAAGCGATAGTTCTAATAGATAAGGCATGAAGCAATGCCACAAAACCTCAACTAATTTAAATCCTTTTTTAACTTTCAATCAAGCATCAAGCATCCGCAATAAATCTTGCCGATTCTATGACCGACAATATCTATCATAATAAAGCGAAGCGAGCGTCGAATTATAGTAGTAATCAGTGATACGCTCATAATTCACATGTTCGACTTTGAAAGGAAAATAATAATAAAGAAAATGAAGAATAAAACAAAAATTCACCTTGGTTTCGAACTTAGCTATGCCCGCGGTCAAAGAATATAGGGCAGCGTGCAAACATGTATTTGAACAACTCGAAGAAACCAAACTCGATCTCATAACCTTAGTAATTTGAGAAGGAACACACAACATACAAACGCCATATATTATCATAAAATAAAAATAGGCGAGGTAAGGAGCAATTAAATTAGAAGAAAATGGCGAACATTATTTAGATTAGTTTTTGGCGGTGGTGTGCGTGATGATCCGAGCGACCATATCACCAATTCCCCAAATAATACTGAGCTCACCATCCGCAAATTTAATTCACGGTTGAACACAACAATAATATTTTCAATTTACGAATGGATTAATATATATTTTTTCTCTCACCGCACGAACCGGAGAGAAGAGAGAAAGCTTGTGAGCAGAAAGGAGTTCGTCGGAGGCGATTTGGTGTCGGACTCGTCTTTCGGCTTGAAAGCGAAAGAACTCTGTTGGCGGAGGCGTGGAGAATCGCCAATATGCATGGTGAGACACGGCGGAGAGAGGTGGCGGGCGGTGGGAATGAGAAAGGAGTCGGGATAAGAAGATCTGAGAGAGAGGAGAGTAGTAAGAGAATAACTTGAAGTCCGAAATTTGAGGTCAGTAAATTTTATTTTATTTTTAATTTATGTACATAGACTACGATTTTTGATAACCGTAGTGTATTGGGTGTAAAAAACATGCACATACATTACGCTTTTGTTAAGCGTAGTCAATACTTCATAAAGACTACGCATATTACGTATAGCGTAGTCTATATTTCAACAATTGTAATATTCTGAAGAAACAGGTGCCTATTTACGATATTTAAATCAGTAAATTAGGGTTTTGTCGAGTGTTTATTTGAAAGACATCGAATATTGATTTCGATTCAGTCACGAAGTAACGAATTCCTTTTTATATTCACTGAAAATTGTGAATTAAGGAATAGAACGTTATAAGGTAGTTCGGCAGTATTATTTTGACGTCGATTGCGTATCGATAGTTAAAATTTCATGAAAATTTCTAAGTGTTGAAGCTTAGAATTAAATTCCATTATAAATGGGATATTATTAATAGAGTAAGTACGATCTTATTACGACCATTTCGAGATGAGTCGATTATTAACGTTTTGAGACGTTTCGAACGTTAACGTCTAGAGACGATTTGAAAAATGGGTTTAATGATCAAGGAATTATAATATTTAATTTCCTATGATTATTTTATATAATTAGAGTATTATTAAGCATTAAATCGATGCTAGATCACGATGGATTAATGGTTGAACAATTTACTAATTTTGAAAACCTAATTCAAAAATTAGGGTTTTCACATAAAATGATACCATTAATTTTTCTTATGATATAAATTATCATCTAAACCATATGTTATGACATATATACGTATGAATAGCGCGAAATAATGTACTTATCCTTGTGACTAATGAATATCGTGACCTATGTTTTAAATACCAAATTCACGTCACTTTTGATATGCTTTGCTTTGCTATGTGATTTAATTATTCAAATGACATGTATTTTATATTTAGGATTTATACCTTGCTTAACATATAGTATTAATACACCAAAATAAAATCATCACTTTTGGAACCCCTATAGCCGACGGCTTCCACCCATTAATGCATGCTTGATTCATTCGATTAGGGATGTCGGCGGACGGGCTTTACGGGACGGAACCAATAAATTAGTATTGGTTACGGTTGCAAACCGCCCAATAAATATTAGATCGGACGGACCCGGACCATTAAGTTATGGATCCGGACCGGGTATTGTCCAATGCTAACCGGTTACCCACCGGGTTCTTATACCACTCTGAGCTACAATCCCTTACTCTTTCTCACAAATCTAGTTGTTTTAAAAAAATAGTGTGCATGGTAAAATTATTAATTAAATATCTTACGAGCCAATTAGGGGTCCGATAAATTCAAATAAATCCTTATACATGAAGCAAATTTCGGACATATAAAAGCAGAATAAATAAAATCATATATTAATGCAGTACTATAAAATTTTGATAATTAGCTATAGTTTGAGATCCGAGCGTCTTGAATAGTAATTATAGCTATATTGTTTTGGAACAATCAAATAAATTAGTTTAAGCAAATAATTTAAATAAGGAAAACATTAAAAAACTACGATCATAATGCAAGTTAATATCACATATTTATCCATATAAACTTACTAATTTGTTTTTTATTTGTTTGTTATATGAGATGATATTATAAACCAAATTTGAAATTTCGGTAGTCAGTTTTTCTTTAAGATCTCTACTGTTTAAGCTTTCTTAAAATATTGAGTTTTATTGTTTTTCTTTCCATTTTTATGTTTTTTATTTGTTTGTTCATATTTTAAACTTTAGTTTGATATTTTTCATAAGTCGTTTTTATTTAATGATTATTAATCGGGAGTAGTTACACCAAATTCGGAGTTTATTTATTATATGCACGTCTTTCATGTTTCATAATTATGAGATAGTCTATAAGAGTTTGTTCGATTTAAGATTTTATTAGTATTTATCTCATTAATTCATATCATGTACTTACATTAATATTGTTAATATTAAGGGACACGGTCATTTTATTTATATTTTTTCTCTATGGAATTTTTTGGGTAAAGAAAAATATTATATTAATTTAAATTAAAATTTGTGTTAAAAAAAAAGCGTAATTCGGACCGGAGCAGGACAAGCAGGCGGGTCTTGACCGGTCCGGTCAAGTGGATCTGGAAAAACCGGAGCAGTTGGTTAAAAATATAATGGGTTTTGAGCAGTTCGGATCGGTCCGGTAAAGCCCACCGTTGACATCCCTAATTTCAATGCCCAATACGGTGTAAGGCTTTTAACACTAGCTAATGATCACTAAGTGAGTCATAACCCACTATTAAGAGGGCTTCCATTATTTTATTATATATTTGTGAGTGCCGTGTGAGAGAGAGAGAGATACATAGGGGAGGACTCTTCTTCTTCTTCTCATTCTACTCATTCAAAACATTTGAACACTCTAACACTCCTATTTCTCTCCCCCTTTGTTGCAAACAGCCGAGAGCTCCCCCTCCCCTTTGAAAAAAAATTCTTGTTCATCTCTTCTTCTTCCCTTCCACCAAGCTTGATACATTAGACATTTTTCCTTGAATCCATACCATTTCAAAGGTAAGAATCGAACAAGGCTTCGATTTTCCTCTTATTTTTAAAAAAAATTCGAAGGTTTGTCTTGATAGATATATATGTTCTTGATGTCTTTGTTTATAAGATTTTATTTATGTTATGTTCTTGATGATCCTTGTTTGTAAAAATAAGCTAATGCATGTTAGGTTTGATCTATGTTATTGCATGTGTATTGTTTGTAAAGATCTAGCCAAAGCATGTTAAGTTTGAAGCGTAAATCATGTTTTGAATATGTTTCGAAATTGTTATAAGATTTTTGTTGATGATCGAATGTTTTAAAAATTATTTTGAGGTTGGATTATTGATCTATGATATGATGAGAGTTCATAGTGATTTATTTGGAATTTTTAGAAAATCCTATGCCTTATTTTCGAAAATACCGAAGCTTAAGAAAAATTATATCTTGGTGTATGATTTTTATTTTAGACATGCAATGGTATATTAATGATCTAGGACCTTGATTATGTGTTACATGAATTTATTAGAATTTTTGGAAACCAATTACTCATTTGTTTCAAAAAAGCCGTGAGCTACAAGCTTAAATTGGTGATGATTCAAATGGTTTTTGATGAATATTATGATGTTATAGTGTTATACTATAGTATATGAGCATGGTGTATTTTTGTTGAAATTTTTATAAATTGTTTGGTATTTATTGAGGAATAACCGTGAGCTTAAGGATTATAATCCTTGATGAAGAAATGGATTATGATGGACTATAGGTTATAAATGTGTTGTAAATTAATGTTGGGACCTTGTACTAATTATATAAATTTTTGAGAATTATTGGTCAATTTTTAGAAAATTGCCGTGACCTTTATCAATGGATAAGGTGATGCTCGATTTTATATGGTTAATATTAATACATATTAATGACCATAGTGTATAATAATACACTATATGAATTTAGAAAAAAATTTGGAACCCATTTGGAAATTTGGTAAAAATACCGTGAGCTATTATGATATAATAAGGATTTTTAAATCCTTTTTAATTAAGATTAATAATATATTATATGTCTAAAAATTATTTCAGACATATTTGAATTTTATAAAATTTTATAAACATAGATTACTATGTTTATGACGAAACGTGATATTTAATAACGTTATAAATGAAATATAATGCTTAATGAATAAATGGATTACTATTTATGAAAATATTAATAAAGTTTATCGATTTGCGTGACAAATCGAGGATTAGAACTTCTGAAAAGAAATCGATTGAAAATCGATTTAGAATATGAGTTAGTAAGGAAATTACTAATAAAGTCAAAATTATCGACTTTTGAAGTCAACGTCTGAAATCGTTCGATAAATACGCTAATCTGCGTAAAGCGTACTAATTAGGTAAAGAAACCTCATTGGTAAGAAAAGATTTGAATTGAAATCCTTGTATCGAAAACGATAAATCGTTGAGCGTTTAAACCGGAAAGGTTAAAGCGAAATAGTTGAGCGTATCTCGAAGAGCGAGCGGTTTAATTGAAATGCGCAATTGAACAGCGTATTGAATTCGTTAAGGAATTAATTTTTATCGATATAGAATATCGAAGTTTATTCTAGACTTTGAAAGTCTCGAAATACGTGAACGACGTACTAAACATCGCTTTTACGTAAAGGTGTGGACGCCGACGACGGCGGGACGGGCGTTGACGAGTAATCAAGTTAAGGCGAACAATAGTCGGTGGGCTTTCTTATCTGAATATCTAAATAAAACGTGGGCTTTCTTTCTAAACAAAACGTGACTTTGCTATACTTTCCAAATGAATTCATGTACGATGCTTACTTCAACTGTGGAGAAAATGTTTACAAGATTACATGCCAAAAATGTTTATATTTTGTGTATGTATCATATCTGAATGAATGATATGAATGTGTTGGATAGCTTCCAACTTATGAATGAAATCGATATCGGATCCTATCTTGGAAGGCTTATACAGCTAGGATTAGCGTGTACATCTAAGGTATTTGTGTCTATAAGGATAGTTCACGGCGGTCACGCGGCGTCGTGAGGGGCCTCCTTCACGACGTTCGACTATGATGTTATGATGAAAGGATGAGGATATGGATCGTACACGCAAGTAAAATGTTGCGAACAAATGTTTATGAGCGATGAAAATGATTTAGTAAGCATAAGGTATTTCAAATAAAACCCTTATGTCTTACCATGATGTGGCGATGTAATTCAAGAATGCTAAAATGTTTTGGCATGAGTCCAGGTGCATTTTGTACTCACCACATATGTTGTTTTTAAATGTGCGGTTGAGTGATGATGATGATGATGGAGGGTGTTGAGGAGTCGGAAAGCTTTTGATGTTTTATGTTAAGAAACCTTGAATACACATCGTCGTATGTGTATTCACGTTTTCATTGCATTTTGAACTATGATGTATGGTAATATGATATTGACAATTGAAGTCCTTGGATCATTCGTATTCTTTTGGATCACATTGGTCTAGCCACCGGTATATCCGAGTTATTAATATACGTTATGTTCGAGCATGATAGTTTACATGTGATATCACCTCATAATAGCCTTTCATGAACCATAAATCTTGTCCCGTCGACCAGCCCTCCTAAGCCGTCCTTGGGATTAGGGATAGTGAAGCGGGCTGCTGACAGTGGTGTATCGAGGCGGTTTGCTCAAACCCAAAATCTCCTTTCAAAATTAAGTCTAGATTGAGTCACTAGACTTCTAGAAATCGGTGACTATACTCGACACTCCATCATATCACATTTCGACACAGACGAGGTAAATTATTTCTTCCTCGACTCTTGAAAATGAAAAGTTTAATTATGAATAAGATTGAAATCATATTTTGAAGGAAAAAGGAGGATTTCAAAACTCAGTTTTTGGAAATCAATGAAAGTAGACTAATGTTGGGAAAGGGATGTATGATGTTTGAAATGAAAGTTATGAGTAAGAAAATTTCAAAACTCTATTTTGAAATCAAACAAGAAGTTATGCCAGTGATCAAGATTTGAGATGAAAGTATATGTTTGAGCGAGTTGAATGGTCGATGTTGAAAGGATGAATTCAAATTGATACACATGCATGAATTGATTATGTTGTCATTTTGGAACTTTATTTTCAAATTTCAAGATTTGTTATGATAAATGATATGTCATCACAAGAAGAACATAGGCGTATAAGGAGCATGATAACGTGTGCAAAAGATCACGAATACGAACTTTCTTTCCCTTATAAGAACAAAAGAGCGGCGGGAAGAGCGAAAGTAGCAATAGCTTGAGCTCGAGCGGCAAAAGGCAGTGTGAAGATAAGCGAGAGCGACTTAGACTTTGGAGCGACATCGGCATTGTCATCACAACCCGACATGGGTGACATCGACTTTGACTTTGACTTTGACTTGAGAATGCCAAGCATCGACTTGAATACGTGGACATGGTAGTCGTACTACGTCGGCATTTGCCTCGGACTTTAACGCGATCGCGCAATTTTTCTGCCTTGCGATAAATTTGTTTTATTCATTCTCTTCGTTGGGACTCCGATTTGGCGTGGTTTTCCTGCGTACTCCTAACACGGAACTTCAGTTGTTATGAAAAACAAAATTCTTATTTCATCTCCGAAATGCACTAGAGTCTGTTGAAAGTTAGTTCGAGTTTTATTTAGAACGAAGATCTCATAGCATAACATGTGCCTTAGAACGCTACTAGTTAATAAGTTTACAAGTAGAATAAGAGAGTTATGATATGTGCTGTACCTAATGAGCGTTTATCTACCTTATAGATTGTTTAGTTTAACCTAGTTGCTTATCGGATGTAATTAAGTTTTCCTATCTGCTTATCGGATGATATTAGTTTGACTTATATTAGTTTTGATCGTGGCGGATGGAGAGATGCGATATATAGCTAGGAGGAGGATAGGACCTCATGCTCGCCCGAGGAAGTGATCTTGCCTATCGTGAGTGTTGGATGTCTTGTGGCGAGGACTTAGGCGAATTTACGATGTACTACCTTGACTTTGGAGGAATGCGAGACTATGGCGTGACAGTTACGGCGGTATCAAGCGTCTCTTAGCCATACTTCCACTTGTGTTTGGGAGGACTACGCCGAGAGGTATCGAGGAGACTACATATATCGTACGGATGGCAGTTATGATCTGATCGGAGATCTGCCCAGGTTTGTGAGTCATCTGACATACGTATACAGCATCTATGGAGTTGCACCGAGGGGACCTTATCTCCCTCCGCGAGAGTATACCTGGCGTGATGACTCGCCGGAATAGTTGTATACCGAGGTTCCACGATAGATTGACCCGGTAATGCCTCCGTATCTATTTGACGAGGGCAGGCTTGCTCAGGTGGATAGAGCAGCACGACCGAGAGCACTAGGAGAGCCTGTTTTCCCTCCACTGGTGTTTGGACATCCCGTACATCCACCACTACCCCCTCTACCACCATGACAGCTCCACCACCTCCAGTAGAGCCATTCCGTCAGACAGCGTGGATGAGAGTGTCGGATACTCTTGATGGGTATAGTCCGATTCACGACGACTACGACCCGATTGGCGACGATTTCGTTCCGATGCGCGACATACATATGGTAGGAGATGACGGAGTAGGATCATCTGGAGTGCGTGCCCGTGAGGACGATTCTGAAGAAGAAGAAGACCCTGAAGAGGATGAAGAGGAGGAAGAATCCAGATGAGGATTGGATGAAGACTTAAGTAGATATTTATATAGTTGGCGTGTATGCTTGTTTCTTTTGATGTTTATGGGAACTGATGGAAAGAAAAACTTAATGTTTTGTAAGGCCATGTGAGCCGGGATGTATGTTTTTGATTGAAATGATATTGGTTTAAAACAGCCCGCCTCTGATAAAGTTTTACGATATATATATATATATATATATATATATATATATATGACCGAATGGGCTTTTATGCAAAATTATTTATGACAAAGGCGAAATGTTTTATTAAAGTCGTTTTACAATGAGGCTATGATGATATTCCATATGTTCAATTATGAAAGTAATGAGTAATGATGATCGTATGTTTTATATAGCAGAATGCCTCCTAGAAAAGATCCCGAACAAGGAATTAGAGGCAGAGGAAGAGGAAGACCTAGGGGAAGAGGTAGAATCCCAGAACGAGAAGATGAGGATATACTTCAACCACCTCCACCTCCACCTGAACGCAGGATAGAGGAACTATTTCTCGAGACGTAACCCTCACATGTCTTCAATAGGAAGGGAAATCCCGAGGAAGCGAACAATGGATAAGAACCATGGAGCGGATTTTTAACTTTCTAAGATGTACAACGCAGAGGCGTTTGTCATGTATAACTTTCGACAATGGACCTGCCGACTTCTGGGGAAGCGGAAAGAAGACTTTCAATAGACGGATGGAAGAGTTTACGTGGGAGGATTTTAAGAGAGGTGTATGAGCAGTATATACCAAGAGCTATAGGAAAAAGAAGGAGCACGAATTCTTCGTGTTAAAGCAAAGAAAATGTCCAGAATGGCGATTATGATCGCACTTTTGTGACATGTCGAGATATACCTTTGGATCAGTGGACACGCACTTGAAAATATCGGAAAAAATTAGGTGGGTCTAAGGCGAAAGATAAGGATGTCTCGCCAATCATGGAGACTTGACCTATACGATGCTCTTGGGCGAGCTCGGATATTGAGGCGTGATGCACGAAGACAAGTCGGTATCACCTCGGACACGAATATGATGGATAAGGGTAAAAGAAGTGGGAAGCAAATAAGGAAATAGCGGCGGGGAAGTTTTGAGAATGCAAGTAACAAACGACCATGGCAAGGAAACATGGCACGGCCAGACAGGGGTTGGAAGCAGCGACTTTTGTTCCTCGACAAGAAGCCCACAAGAGCGAGATGAGGGCTCTTCCGCGTCGAAATGCCAAAGATCGCACAAAGGAATGTGCATGGCGGGCGGTGGAAGCTGCTTTCAAGTTGGGATGAGAGGCACTATGCCAACAATTGTCGAGGTACGACCGAAACAATTGTAAGGCGAATCAACCCGGCAATGCCCGACCGCTCATGGCTATTTAATTCCGCCGCAATTCCGAAGAACAACCTCAATAGCAATTCCGGCAACAACCGTGGCAAAGAACCTCAACAACAAAGGCGACAACCACCGCGACAACGCCCGGTGAGAGCCAGGGCAGCGACAAAGAATGAACCAACAAGGGCAAGAACTCCGTCGACCTCGCCCAGGCCCGGCTGAAGCATATGCCTTACACCGAGGCAAAATGAATAGAACCGAGGAAACAGCGGTATGGGAGCTCTTCTCAACGTCTTCGTTGGTTTGTATCTTTGAAGCGGTTTGGTTGAGCTTGTATACAATGTTTTCTGTTACCACTATTACAATCTCCTATCCGAATTGAATACTTGATTGCATATATCGTGTCCCCTATCTCATATATAAGTTAGATCATACGATTGTGTAGAAGATCACGAAAGTGCGTATGATTGGTCGAGCTTAATGAGATATAAAAGTTTCACGGTGAGACAACTTGAGGACGAGTTGTCGGTATAGGCTGCTTGATATAGATAAGAAGTGACTTGACTTGGTTACTTGTCTATCTTTGATGCGTCTCTAACGTATTGAAGGATCACGGTGAGATGTGTTCTTCTATCGGCCCGTCGTGAAGAACCAAGATCTCGGTGACGTCGATGATCTAAACCTCGATAAGGTATTAGGTGAGTATGAGTTCTTGACCATCACTATGACTTGTTATGGGGTGAGGGTTATATGTTCTAACCCAAGATTCTCCGCATCTTGGGTGGTGGCGATCTTGTATGTCACGCTAGTTATCATGTCAGTCACCGTATCCATTTAGGATGATGGCGTCCCTTAAGGAGCTCAAAGGTTTATTGTACTAAACCCCGCAGGTTGAGTTAGCTCAAGTACAATAATAAGGTTGAGTGGTCTGCTAATGAATTGAAGATATTAATTATTTTAAGCGATCATTGCTATAAATGATTAATGGACGTTCGATATCTTAAATATGGGGATTCAGAATGTCTAAGTGCAAGCCCGACTCAACTTGGTAATAAAGGGGTAAGTCGAGATTTATTCTCTAGTGGCATGAATAAATGTTTATAAATTTATTTATGTTACAAATGAACATAAGATAATTAATTTATTTTAGGCCCATCTTTATTCCTTGCATTTGATCCTCAGGCCGGCCCATCCGTGCCCATAGCTAGTGGAAAATCGCCCACCTTGTGTCTCTCGAAGGAAAGATTTTATTCTTTTTATCCCACAAGGATGTTATTATATTTATGGTATATGCATAGATCCTTTCCATATAAGATTATGGTAATAATCCTGAGAGTATGGTAATAATCATGGGAGTATGGTAATTTACATAAAGAATTATGGTAATTTCCATATGGGATTATGGTAATTTCCATATAGGATTATGGTAATTTCCATATGGGATTAAGGTAGTGCATTATAAATATAAGGTATGAGATAAAGTCTAGGCTAATGCTCATTATTACATAAGCAAATTTTCGGCCATCTCATTCTCAAGAGTGTAGTTCTCAAAATTGTGTAGAGAGCGAGGGTGATTTTCCAAGCATTCTCCATAGATCGTCCTCACTCGGCGTTGGAGATTGGGCAACCGGATACAGTCCGGAAGGTCAAAGCACGAGTCGATCGTTCGTTCCCGATCGATCCGTTCATCCCGTTCGATTCACCTCGACAGATCCAAAGGTAAACACGAGAAAAACCCCAACGTGTTGCAATTTATTATATAGACGCATGCTAGGATTATAATCAATGTATGGTGAATTAAATATCCAAGATAGATCCTCGGGGCGAGGGCTTAACATATGTTTTCCCTACAATTGGTATCAGAGCCTGGGATCAGTATCTTGGCTCTGTTAGATTGATTCACGTTTGATTATTACGTGCGTTTAATTAATTATGGATCTGTCGTTCATCGTGGCTCGTATTTGTTTTTGTTGGGTTTTGTTTTCACCACGAGAAAATCCGTGGTTAGATTAGATTTATTTTACGTAAATCTTATACGCAAAAACGAAAACGAAGCAGCACGAAAGACGAGGCGATGGGAAAAACAGTCTCGCGGTGTCCCCTCGCGGTTTCATGGCGAGCCTCGCGAGGGGCGGGCGGCGGCGCGTTCACGCGAGATCCCTGGCGCTTGCGGAAAGTTAGCGATCGCGGTTTCGACCGCAGCGCAACGCGGCGATGCGAGCTAGCGGGCGGCGAGGCGCGCGTTGCGCGAGACACCCGGCCGCGCAGCGATTCGCGGTCGCGAAGTTTGGCCGTTAGGCGGCGACGTCTCTCGGGCGTTGGCGCTCGGCCGTGGCCACCTGCAGCGTGCTCGTCGGTCGATCGCCTTAGCGATCGCGAGGAAGCCGTGAGAACAGCGGGCGGCGGCGTCTTGTGGTGGGCGCACGATCGGGCTTTTCCCTAGCGTGCGGCCCAAAGACAGATTGGTGACCCGCCCGATCCGTTTTCCAGTGACCAGTTTTCCGGTCCGTGCCCATACGCGAGGCCCATTGTTGAATCCGGTCCGTGCGGGTGCACGTGAGGCCCTTTTTCAAGTTTAATTACATGCTTTGCAAATCTATGTAATGATTAGACAGGAATGTGCAGGTTTCACGATTGGGCCACGATGAGCGCTTTATTTTATTTTATCGTTCATATGCATGTCGTGGATGTTTAAATTATGCGGTAGCATGCTATGTATGTTTATATTACGTTGACAAACCTTTAAGTGTTTTACGTAATTGGATGCGCATAGTAAGCATGCTAGGTTTATCGCGTTTATCAAGCATATTTTAGAATTACTGCGAGCATGTTTTACATGTTGAGTTCTATAGAAAAGCATGCTAGGATTACGTGATCAGCATGGACAAACCTTTTGAATAAAAGACTAAGCAAGTAACCCGACATATTAATTTTTTAAATTAAAATGTCAAGACCTCCACCTTTAATCTCTAAACAAAGTGATATGCCTTTGTGAGTAGCGTCCACGTGTGGTTTGCTTGCCTTTATTTATCATAAGTTTGTTAGATGAGATTTCTAAATAAAACATTTTAAATCTATTGAGAAGTGGGAGTTTCATGTGTGGCGTCCACACGCGTGGCTTGCATGTGCAATTTTCATAAGTTCTCTAGAGATAGATATAAAATGAGATAATAAAAGAATTTGAATTGGGCGGTATGGTCCGAGTGAGTGTGCCAATTCTAAAATTCATTCTCTTGTTAAAAATGTGGTCATTGCTTAGACATCACCTCAGTACAACTTCCCGAAGTCCCTTCTTGCGATAGTGATGTGGTCTAGTAAGGTCCAATCGTTAATTTCATTTGTCATAAGGTTAAGTTTACATGGATTGAAATTAAGCGACTAAAAGGTATATTTTAGTGCAGTCGGGGGTTCATGTGTAAACGCGTCCACACACGTGGCTTGCATGTGGGATTCCTTGGGCGATTGGAGGTTTCAATTAATATTGTTTTATCAAAGGTTACAATATTATTACGAATTATATGCGTTAGTATGCTTATGTGTTTATATTATCGTTTCGAGATATGTCTCTTCGCGATAATCAATATGCTCGCACAAAATCCGTTATTCGGTCCAAATTTTATCGAGTGGGCGAAACATGGAATATGTTCTTATCATTTGAAGAACACATGTTTGTTCTCCTCTTGCTAAACCCGATGCCCTTCTTGACGCATCGACTAATGAGCGAGAGTCAAGCGGACTTTGGAATAAGTCAAACAATATGGCTAAATGCTATATGATGACTACTATGTCCAAAGGCTTGCGGTACTGACATCGATCGATGGTGAGCCTGACGATATTTGGTCAAGTCTCGAGAGTAAGTTTGGGCGGTCGGATCGGACGATCGCTTCCACACAATGAGAGAAATCTTGGCGTGTAAGATGGAAGAAGGAAGTTCGGTCCATGAACATGTCTCCACATGACTCGTCTCATGGATAGTCTTGATCAGTTGGGATGAGGTATTGACGGCGAAGCCAAGGTCGATATCATCCTCAATACACTGCCCAAGTCTTTTGAGAACTTTCGCGTGAATGCGATCATGAGCAAGACCGAGTTTACACTTAGTCAGTTGCTTAATGATCTCGTTGCTGCGAAAGGAGTTATGGGAAAAGGAGCACATGCTCTTGCTAGCACATCTAAGGGCCCAAAATTTTCGTTGCAAAATGGAAAAAGAAAAAGGGGTACCAAAGGTGGAAGAGGCAAGGCAAATAGTGGGAGTAATGGGAACAAGAACGTGGTTTCCACCGGAGGCTTGAAAGCGAAGGAGAAGGCAAGTGCTTCAGTGTAGTAAGGCGGGCATTGGAAGGCCAAGTGCCCTATGCTCGAAAGGCTCGAGTCGCCGTTTGCTTTAATGTGAAACATGTTTAGCGACTTGTTCTACCCATTCTTGGGTAGTAGATCTGGTATGGCGATCATGTTTGTTATACCTTGCGGGGTTCCTGCGGACAAGGGAGCTGTTTGATGGCGAGATAACGATCTCCATGGGCAACGCGGGCGAAAGTCGAGGCCGTTGCGCTTGGAGATGTTACTTTATGTTTTGAAAGCAGTTTTAGTTTTAAAGGCGTTTTATATGTGCGGATTTTCGGCGGAACCTTGTTCATTTGAAATTATTTACTCATGGATATTACATTATTTTTGATAGTGGTGTTTCTATCAAAAGAAATGACGAAGTTATACGTGTTGTACGTTATATAATTAAGCTTTATAATATTTACATGAACATAATACCTATAACTATGTTGCATCTTCATCAAACCCTAAAAGAAAAGTTTTCTTAGAAGATGACACCACTTTTCTCTGGCATCTTAGATTAGGTCACATCAATCTAAATAGGATCGAGGCGGCTAAGAATGGGCGTTGGGTAATCTAATGCTTACTCCATTCCCATCTGCGAATCTTATATAGAAGGTAAGATGTCGACTAGACCCTTCAAAGCGAAGGGTTATAGAGCGAAAGAAATGTTGAGTTAGTCCATTCGACTGTGTGGATCGATGTCCACACAAGCTCGTGGAGAATGCAGTACTTTGTCACTTTCATTGGCGATTACTCAAGGAATGCGGATACGTATACCGCTTCACCGCAAGTCCGAATGCTTTGAGAAATTCAAAGAGTTTAAGGCGTTACGATCGCGGTGGCGAATACCTCGATAACGAGTTTATGGACTATCTAGTGAAGTGTGGGATTACCTCCCAAACAAGACTTCACCGGCACACCACAACAAAATGGTGTGTCGGAGCGAAGAAATAGGACTCTTTAGAAATGGTTAGATCAATGATGAGCTATGCAACATTGCTTATTTCATTCGGGGTATGCCTTGGGGCGACTGCATACTTGCTAAATCTAGTACCGTCAAGTCGATCGAAAGACTCGTTTCGAGTTGTGGTTTGGGCATGCAAGCTGGTTTAAGCCACATAAGGATATGGGGCGATCCGGCACGTGTCTTTGAACAAGAAGGTCGACAAGTTGGAGGCTAGATCGGCCTTAAGGTGTTTATTGGCTATCTAGAGGAACGAAGGTGGTTTATTCTATAGTCCTAAGGATCGGAAGGTCATTATTAGCACTAATGCCCGATTCTTAGAAGAGGATTATATGAAAATCATAAGTCCACAGCTCAAATCATTCTTCAAGAATTAGAAGATGATCGTATTCCACCACCGATTAGGCCAAAGGTGCGAGATGTCGAGTCTAGTGGGAGGATCGACACCGATACTTCAAGAAATTGAAGTGGGTCGAGTTCCACTAGAGATACCGACCGTCTGAGTGGTACCTACCCAAAGAAGTTGTGCAAAATAGAACCACAAGTTTACGCACCCACCGCTGCCATTGTGCTGTAGAACCTCGTCAGTAGTGGGAGGGTTGTTCGTCGACCCGAGCGATTTATGTTCGTGGGTGAATCTTGAATTTAGTCGTGAAGCGAGCAGCAATAATCGACCCATGGACATACAAGGAGGCGATCTGAAGATATTGATGCAAGATCATGGCACACCGCTATGGACTTAGAAATGGAGTCCATAACGGCTATGGATGTATATGAAAGACACCTCTACCGGATGGCAAGGAAGCCATAGGTAGTAAGTGGATATACTGAAGAAGAGATTCCGATGGAGAGGTTTTGGCTTTCAAAGCCGTGGGCTTGTGGCGAAAGGGTACACTCAGTTGAGGGCATCGATTTCGATGAGACCTTTTCACCGTAGCAATGCTCAAGTCCATCGTAATTCTTCTAGCCATAGCAGCCCACTTGAACCTAGAGGTTTGGCAAATGGATGTTAAAACCGCTTTTCTAAACGGTTACCTTGAGGAAGGTAGAGACATCTATATGCAAAGACACCAAGGTTATGTGGTAAGGGTGAAGAGCATCTAGTATGGAAGCTTAAGAAGTCCATTTATGGACTTAGCGAACCTCCGATCATGGAACTTACGCTTTGACGAGGTAGTAAAGTCCTATGGATTTACCCATTGCCTAGCGAGAGTTGTGTGTATCGGTTAGATGTCAACAGTGATGTGGTATTTCTTGCACTTTATGTAGATGACATCCTTCTAGTTGGCAACAATGTGAAGTCTGTTATCGACGTAAAGAGTTGGCTATCCGATCGGTTTCAAATGAAAGACTTAGGAGATCAGCGTACATTCTTGGATCAAGGTTTACCGAGATCGCAAGAAGAAAATGTTGAGCTTATCTCGGGCGCCTTACATTGATCCGTGATTACTCGCTTTAGTATGCACCGACCGCCCGAAAGGATTGCTACCTTTCGGACATGGCGTTCCTTTATCTAAAACGCAATCACCCATGACCAAAGGAGATAGAGGAAATGAGACAAGTTCCTACGCTTCGCCGTAGGAAGTCTCATGTACGCAATGCTATGCACGAGGCCCGATATCCGCTGTCACGGTGGCATAGTAGCTAGATATCGATCTAACCTGGACAAGCTCATTGATCGCAAGAAGCATATACTCAAGTACACGAAAAGGACTCGAGATTATAGGCTAGTTACCATGCGGATAGTCTAATGCCTTTGGGTTATCTGCACTCGGTTTCCAAGTGACCGTGATGAGAAAAAGTCGACCTCGGGCTATGTGTTTACCTTGGGAGGTGGAGCAGTATCCGTGAGTGCAAAGCGGCGATGCATTGCGGACTCTACCATGGAAGCCGAATATGTAGCCGCCGGAGGCTTCTAAGGAGGCTGTATGGTTCAAGAACTACCTCATGGATCTAGGTGTGGTTCTGGTTTGCCCAAGAGTATCATAGTTTCTTGTGATAACTCGGTGCGATGTGCAAACTCGAAGGAACCACGGACCCACAAGGTGACCAAACACATAGAGAAAGTACCATGTCATACGAGAAATCGTTAGGCGGTGGCGTCTTGATTGAAAAGATTGATCGACGGAAAATCTAGCGGATCCATTCACGAAGAGCTCGCCGCAAAAGTCTACGATGGACACGTTAGAGGACTTGGATTATGCTGATGGCACCCACTTAGAAAGGAAACTTTTGTATAAGTGGGAGAAGCAAAGTGATGGTTGTTTGTAATAGCTAGTAGAGACACATTGTATACTAAAAGTTTGCTTTAGTATAAGTGGGAGATTGTTGGATTTGTATCTTGAAAGCGCTTTGGTTGAGCTTGTATACAATGTTTCTCGTTACCACTATTACAATCTCCTATCTGAATTGAATACTTGATTGCATATATCATGTCCCTTATCTCATATATAAGTTAGATCATACGATGTGTAGAAGATCACGTAAGTCCGTATGATTGGTCAAGCTTAATGAGATATAAAAAGTTTCACAAACCGAGACAACTTGAGGGCGAGTTGTCGGTATAGGTTCTTGTATAGATAAGAAGTGACTTGACTTGGTTACTTGTCATCTTTGATACGTCTCGGCGTATTGAAGGATCACGGTGAGATGTGTTCTTCTATCGACCGTCGTGAAGAACCAAGATCTCGGTGACGTCGATGATCTAAACCTCGATAAGGTATTAGGTGAGTATGAGTTCTTGACCATCACTTTGACTTGTTATGGGTGAGGTTATATGTTCTAACCAAAGATTCTCCGCGATCTTGGGTGGTGGCGGTGCTTGTATGTCACGCTAGTTATCTCAGTCGAGTCACCGTATCCGTTTAGGATGATGGCGTCCCTTAAGGAGCTCAAAGGTTTATTGTACTAAACCTGCGCAGTTGAGTTAGCTCAAGTACAATAATAAGGTTGAGTGGTACTTGCTTAAGGAATTGAAGATATTAATTATTTTAAGCGATCGATTGCTATAAATGATTAATGGACGTTCGATATCTTAAATACGGGATTCGTAATGTCTAAGTGCAAGCCGACTCAACTTCGGTAATAAAGGGGTAACTCAAAGATTTATTCTCTAGTGGCATGAATAAATGTTTATAAATTAATTTATGTTCGGGTGAACATAAGATAATTAATTTATTTGAGACCCATCTTTATTCCTTGCATTTGATCCTGGCCGCCCATCCAGCCCATAGCTAGTGGAAAATCGTCCACCCTTGTGTCTCTCAAAGGAAAGATTTTATTCTCTTTATCCCACAAGGATGTTATTATATTTATGGTATATCATAGATCATTTCCATATAAGATTATGGTAATAATCACGAGTATGGTAATAATCACGAGTATGGTAATTTCCATAAAGAATTATGGTAATTTCCATATGGGATTATTGTAATTTCCATATAGGATTATGGTAATTTCCATATGGGATTAAGGTAGTGCATTATAAATATAAGGTATGAGATAAAGTCTGGCTAATGCTCATTATTACACAAGCAAATTTTCGCCATCTCGTTCTCAAGAGTGTAGTTCTCGAAAATTGTGTAGAAAGCAGGGTGATTTTTCCAAGCATTCTCCATAGATCGCCCTCACTCGGCGTTGAAGATTGGGCAACCGGATACAGTCGAGAAGGTCAGCACGAGTCGATCGTTCCATTCCGACCGATCCGTTCATCCGTTCGATTCACCTCGACGGCATCCAAAGGTAAACACGAGAAAAACCCCAACGTGTTGCAATTTATTATATAGACGCATGCTAGGATTATAATCAATGTATGGTGAATTAAATATCCAAGATAGACCCTCGGGGCGAGGGCTTAACATATGTTTTCCCTACACGTACCTGTTATAATATTGTTCGATACGGGTGCGTCGCATTCCTTTATAACAAGATCATGTGTAGAAATGTTGGACCTTAGGTCTGAAAAGGCAAGTCAGGATATGAGAATCTCTTCACCTATAGGAGGGATTATGACTGTTACACATATTTGCTCGAACCTAGAGTTGACACTCGGATCACTTAAGGTTCTGGCGAATAATCTGAACATAATACCCATGGGTGACGTAGACATAATCCTAGGAATGGATTGGTTAGCTAGGAATCATTCCACGATTCTTTGCAAGGAAAGGAAAATTTCATTTCACTTTCCTGGACAAGAAGCTACGCACTTTCACGGAATCAGCATGGGAAAGAGAATCCCAATTATATCAGCATTGAAGGTGAGAAGAATGATAAACTAAAAAGGATGCTATGCATTTCTCGTTTACCTGAACGGAGAAGATAAATCGAAAATGAAGATTGAAGACATAGAGGTTGTTTGAGAATTTTCGGACGTATTTCCTAAGGATCTACCAGGACTACCTCCTGATAGACAGTTGGAATTCACCATCGACTTGGAACCAGGATCGGCTCCAGTGTCGAAGGTGCCCTATAGAATGGCTCCAAAGGAATTGGAAGAACTGAAGATCCAAATCCAAGAATTGTTGGATCTAGGTTTTATTAGACCTAGTGTTTCGCCTTGGGGCCTTTGTTTTATTTGTCGAAAAGGATGGTTCTTTGAGAATGTGCATAGATTATCGGGGCCGAACAAGATGGCGCCAAGAACAAATACCCTTTGCCAAGGATCGGCGACCTGTTTGATCAATTACGAGGAGCAGGTGTATTCTCGAAGATTGATCTCAAGTCAGGTTATCACCAACTCAAAATACGGCCGGAAGATGTACCTAAAACTGCATTCCGAACCAGATATGGCCACTATGAATTCATAGTTATGCCGTTCGGATTAACCAATGCACCAGCCGTATTTATGGACCTCATGAACAGAGTGTTTCATCCATACTTGGACAAATTCGTTTTGGTCTTCATAGATGATATCCTTATCTATTCGAAGAATGAAGAGGATCATAAGGAACATCTAAGAACGGTGTTGCAATCCTTGAGAGTTGAAAAGCTTTTCGCAAAGTTTAGCAAATGCGAATTTTGGCTGAAGGAAATAATGTTCCTTGGACACATCGTGTCTGCAGATCCAGCCAAGGTAGAAGCGGTACAAGGATGGAAATCGCCAAGAACTTAGAATGAAATCCGAAGTTTTCTGGGACTAGCTGGTTATTACTGGAGATTCATGAAGGATTCTCCAAAATTGCAAGGCCAATAACCCACTACTCGAAAGGGAATCAAGTTCAATTGAATTTGGAGAATGTGAGGCGAGTTTTCAAAAACTCGAGAAAAGTTAACAAGTGCACCGTGCTAGTAGTTCCGGAAGCGCATGCAGGAGTATGTAGTTTATCTGATGCTTCTAAGAATGGATCGGGTTGTGTTTTGATGCAAGAAGGAAAAGTGATAGCATATGCATCCGTGCAACTCGGACCACATGAACCGAACTATCGAACTCACGACTTGGAATTAGCGGCGGTGATTCATGCACCGAAAATCTGGAGACACCATCTCTATGGAGTGAGATGTGAGATCTTCTGAGATCATAAGAGTTTGAAGTACTTCTTGAGCAAAGAGATCTAAATATGAGGCAAAGAAGATGGCTCGAACTAGTGAAGGATTACGACCGTGGTATTAACTATCACCCTGTAAAGCGAATGTAGTAGTTGGCCTTAAGTCGTAAGAATCAAACCAAACTAGGATGTCTCCTTACACAAGAAGAAAAATCGTTGAGGAGTTTAAAGAATGAGGATTGAATTGCTTGAACAACCGAGAGGCGATCACGAGTTGTATCGCTACACTCACATCGACGCCTCGACTTAAGAAAAAGAATCATTGAGAGACAAAGGATGGAGGAAAAGTTAGAAAAGATAAGAGAAAGGATAAGGTCTGAAGGATTAAAGACTTTCCAGGAGGCATCAGACAATGCCTTATTGTTCGAAGGAAGGATATGTGTTCCAGACAACGCTAAGCTACGCAACGAAATAATGAGTGAGGCTCACAATACACCCTATACCGCTCACCCAGGCAGTACTAAGATGTACCAAGACCTAAAAGAAAAGTTCTGGTGGGAAGGCATGAAACGAGACATAGCTTCTTTAGAGAACGCTTGTCTTGTTTGCCAACAGTGAAAGCGTTACATCAACGTCCCTATGGGAAGTTACGGTAGTTAGGAATACCCGAGTGGAAATAGGATGAGATAACGATGGACTTCATTCTGAATTTACCCAAATCGAAAGAGGAACACCGCTATATGGGTAGTTGTTGATAGACTCACAAAGAGTGCTCACTTTCTACCAATTCGAATACCTACAGATCGACAAGTTAACCCGGTATGCGTAAAGGAAATTATACGATTGCATGGGTGCCAAAATCTATTACATCGATAGAGACTCCAAGTTCACATCCAGATTCGGGTTAGCTTACAAAAGAATTGGGCACAGTTGAACTTGAGCACGCATTTCACCCACGCATGATGGGCGTCGGAAAGAACGATTCGAGACACTAGAAGATATCTTGAGAACGATGAGTGTTGGATCGAGCTGCAAAGTGGGAAGATGTTTTACCCTTATCGAGTTTGCTACAACAATAGCTACCAAGCGACGATTAATATGGCCCCACTGAAGCCTCATATGGCAAGAAATGTAGATCACCGCTTTATTGGGATGAAGTGGGTGAGAGGAGAATTATAGGGCGAGCGATAAATGAAATGATTGAAATCGTCAAGCAAATTAGGCGAAAGAATAAAGGAAGCTCAAGATAGGCGAAATCTTACTGACACGCTGCGATCCGAGCTACAATTTGAAAGTGGAGATAAAGTATTTCTTAAAGTCTCTCCGTCGAAAGTGATTATCGGGTTTGGATTGAAAGGAAAACTAAGACCCGTTTTATAGGACCTATGAGATCCTAGAGAGGATAGGTCCGATGAGCTTTATAGGTTGACTCTTCCACCAACTGGGAATGTTCACAACATTTTTCACGTGTCACAACTAAGAAAATACGTGCACGATCCAAAACACGTGATCCATCAAGGCGGCGTGATCCTCGAGCGGACATGAGCTATGAAGAAGAACCCACAAAGAACACTCGACCATAAAGTTCAAGAATTACTTAACAAGTCAATTACGCTAGTCAAAGTCTTTGTGGAGACATCACGGACAAGAGGAGGCCGTGGGAACTTGAAGACGCTATGAAAGAACGATACCGGATTTTTCTAAAGGTATGCAAATTTCGGACGACATTTCTTTTAAGGGGTAGAATGTAATATTCAAGAAACATATGCCTATTTACGATATTTAAATCAAGAAATTAAGGTTTTGTCGAGTGTTTATTTGAAAGACATCGAATATTGATTTCGATTCAACGCGAGTAATTCCTTTTTATATTCACTAAGAATTGTGAATTAAGGAATAGAAACGTTATAAGGTAGTTGGCGAGATTATTTTGACGTCGATTAACGATCGATAGTTAAAATTTCATGAAAATTGTTGAAGCTTGGAATTAAATTCCATTATAAATGGGATATTATTAATAGAGTAAGTACGATCTTATTACGACCATTTCTAGATGAGTCGATTAATAACGTTTGAGACGTTTGACGTTAACGTCTGAGAGCGATTTGAAAATGGGTTTAATGATCAAGGAATTATAATATTTAATTTCCTATGATTATTTTATGTAATTAGAGTATTATTAAGCATTAAAAGATGCTAGATCACGATGGATTAATGGTTGAACAATTTACTAATTTTCGAAAACCCTAATTCAAAATTAGGGTTTTCTCACATAAAATGATACCATTAATTTTTCTTATGATATAAATTATCATCTAAACCGTATGTTATGACATATATACATATGAATGGCACGAAATAATGTACGTATCCCTTGTGACTAATGAATATCGTGACCTATGTTTTAAATACAAAATTCACGTCACTTTTGATATGCTTTGCTTTGCTATGTGATTTAATTATTCAAATGACATGTATTTTATATTTAGGATTTATACCTTGCTTAACATATAGTATTAATACACCAAAATAAAATCATCACTTTGGAACCCCTATAGTGACGGCTCCCACCCATTGTGCATGCTTGATTCATCAATGCCCAATATGGTGTAAAACTTTTAACATTAGCTAATGATGACTAAGTGAGTCATAACCCACTATTAAGAGGGCTTATTATTTTATTATATATTTGTGAGTGCTTAGAGAGAGAGAGATACATGGGGATGACTCTTCTTCTTTGGATTAATGATCTATGATGTTATAGGAGCTTGTAGTGATTTATTGAAATTAAAAAAAAAAAATCCTATGCTATATGATTCTAAACTACCGAAAATGAAAGAAAATGCTAAGTTAATGTACAATTTTTGTTTGAGAAATGCAATAGCATAATGATGATCTAGAGTATTGATTATGCATTACATGAATTAACTAGGATTTTTGAAGATGAAATGCTCAATTTTTTTTTAAATAACCGAGAGCTTCATGTTGGTTATTAAGCATGATTTAGTTAATTCTAGTATGATATTAGGATGATATAGTGTTATACTATAGTGTATAAGCATAATATAATTTAATTGGAATTTAATAAAAATGTTTGGTATGAAGATTGGAGGAACCGAAACCTTTGAACACATATACATTGATGAAGAAATGAAATATGTTGGACTATAGGTTATAAATATGGTATAGATTAATGTTGGGGCCTTGTATAAATTAACTAGAATTTTAGAAAATTAATTGGGCAATTTTTGCCTAAGAACCGTGGCCTATATGGAATCAATAAGTGATGCTCAAATTTTTCTATAGTTAATATTAATACATATTAGTGATACTATGATAAAATAGTACACTATATGAATTTAGAAGAATTTTTGGAAGAAGAATGAAAATATAAGCTTAAAATCAAAAGCTTATATATACATATATTAAGGATTTTAAATCCTTAATATCAAGAAAAATAATACATTATATGTCTAGAAATTAATTTAGACATATTAAGAATTTATGAAATTTTATAAACATAGAATACTATGTTTATGATTGAAACGTTATATTAAATAACGTTAGAAATGAAAAATAAGGTTTAAAGAATAAGTTAATTAATATTTAAGAAAATATTAATGAAGTTTATCGATTTGCGTGAAAAATCGAGAATTAAGACTTTATGAAAAGAAATCGATTGAAAATCGATTTATATTAATTTAGATATTAAAATATGAATTATTAATGAATTTAATAAAGAAAAGTCAAAATGTTGACTTTTGAAATCAACGTATGAAATACGTTCGAAAATACGCTAATCGTGTAAAACGTATTATTTATATAAGGAAATCTCATTAGTGAGAAAGGATTTCATAATTGAAATCCTTGCATCGAAAAACGATAAAATCGCTTAAACGTTTAACCTAAAAGGTTAAAATGAAATAGTTGAACATATCTCGAAGTACGAGAAATGTTTAGTTCAAAATACGCGATTGAACGGCGTATTGAATTCGTTAAGGAATTCAAATTATATTAGAATAAGTTATCAAAGTTTATTCTAAACTTTGAAAATCTCGAAAACGTGACCAACGTATCGTTTTACGTAAAGGTGTAGAAACGGCGGGCGCGACGACTTGACGCAAGAAGAATCGAAAATTTGACGATCGAGGAGTCGGTGGGCTTTACTATACTCTTAAATGATAAAATCTTGAACAAATGATTTTATTTACGATGCTTATATCAAGAAATGATGATAAAATGTTTATGAAATTACACGCCAAAATGTTTATGTTTTATGTATGTATCCTATCCATGAATGATGAATGTTGTTGGGTCATTCCCAACTTATGAATGAAATCGATATCGGATCCTATGCCTAAGGTTTATACCGCTAGGATTAACGTGTACACAAGAAAATAGTGTGTGGGAGCTGTAAGGACAATGCACGGCGGTCACGGCGTGTAGAGGAGGCCTCCTTCACGACGCTAAATTATAAAGATATGATAAAAGGATAAGGATATGGATCATACATGCAAGTAAAATGCTTGGCCAAGCGATGATGTTTATGAACTGATGAAAATGATTTAGTAAGCATAAGGCATTTCAAGTAAAACCCTTATGTCTTACCATGATGTGGCAGTGTAATTTAAATACGATAAAATGTTTTGGCATGAGTCCACTGAGTGCATTCTTGTACTCAGCCCTGCATGTTTGTTTTTAAATGTGCAGGTTGAGCTGTTGATGATGATGATGGAGGGTGTTGAGAAGTCTGAACGCTTTTTGAATGTTAAGTTAGAAACCTTGGGTACACGTCGTCATACGTGTATTCACATGCCTTCCGCTGTGTTTGAACAATAGCTGCTTTTGAACATTATGCTTATGTCTGAATGTTAATAGTTTAAGTCCTTCAGATCGTTGGTATTCTTTTGGATCTGACGGCCTAGCTTTCCTTGTACATTGTGTTATTAATGTATATTATGGTTGAATTGTCTTATTGTGAGGGTTTTATGTCTTTGAATAGGCTTTCATGAACCCCAATTCATCGCTCCTAGTATTAGTCCTCTTTAATCCGTCTTTTTGGATTATGGGGTCATATGAATGATTTTGTTGGAATTTTGGAAATCAAATACTAAATTGAATCAAAAACCAAGAGCTATTGCTCAACAAGGTGATGATTTAATTTGGTTTTGATGAATATTTTAATGTTATAATGTTGTATTATAATGTATAAACATAGTGTATAATTATTAGAATTTTTGGAAATCAAATACCTAATTTAAATGTCACAGCCCCTAAATCCTAAGTACGATTTAAAAGGGATTGTAACTCTAAACAGGGATAAATTATACAGGAGACTCTTTTAACAATAAATCAGAAACATATGTCAAGTATGTTCTTGGACTTTAGTACATAAATTTTAGGTTCTTGCAATGAAGACATGTGATAAGTACATATGACGATGTACTATCAAGGTATAAACTTTTCAAATGACAATAATCCTATTGCTCAACACCGCCCATCCATCATCCGCTCAACCCGCACATTTAAAACAAACATGCGGGTCGAGTACAAGAATGCACTCGGTGGACTCATGCCAAAATATTTTATCATTTGAAGATTACATCGCCACATCATGGTAAGACACAAGGGTTTTAGTTGAAAATGCCTTGTGCTTACTAAAGCATTTTATCGCTTCATAAAATCATCGCCGCTGTGCATTTTTCTTGGTGTGTATGATCCATATCCCTTATCATCATTCATCATAACATTATAGTCGAACGCCGTGAAGGAGGCCTCCTCTCACGACGCCGTGACCGCCGTGAATTGTCCTTACAAAGACACAATACCTTAGGTGTACACGTTAATCCTAGCTGTATTGTCCTTCCAAAGATAGGATCCGATATCGATTTCATTCATAAGTTGGGAGCGACCCAACAACATTCATAACATTTCATAACATCTCATAATATCTCATGGATAGGATACATACACAAAACATAAACATTTTGGCGTGTAATCTTGTAAACATTTTATCAACAGTTGAAATAAGCATCGTAAATAAATATTTCGTAAGCATTTTATTTTTGAGTAGAGTAAAGCCCACCGGACCGTAGATTGCCTTAATCCCATTTCTTTGATCGTAAGTCCTAGCTTTAGCCTATCTATTCTCGGCCTTGAGGTTTTGGAGTCGAAAATCCATTGGGTCTTAGAACCCATATTTCTATTTTAGTGTATATCATGGTATGATATACACTCAATTGACCATGTGATAGCACCTAGTCAAATATTTTACGTTAAGGTATGCTTTCGTGAAAATATCGTATCATGATGTTTTATCATAATTCGTACATCTTATAATGCTCTATCGTACCTTGCGACATAACATAATGAATGCATCGATTAATAGCATGTTAGTCACATAAGGCATACTTCACATAGGGGTTTCCAACACTTAGTAAAATTTCAAGTGTTGAATTTCAGCAAAACAGCTTGAAATAACCCAAGTGGCAAACTTTGACGATTCATAACTCTCGAGTTAGAATACGTATGGCCGCACAAAGATACATTCTGGAAACCTCTAAACATGTACTACAAGTTCTAAGAAGGAATTAAATCCAAAAGAGTCGTGGTTCTGAAGATATAGGGTCTCAAAGTGGGCAACTCAAACTGACTTCTATACTTAGAAAATTTTTCAGAATTTTCAGTTTTAGCTTAACGACGAGGGGTTTTATGAGGCTCGTAACTTTTGACTCACAATGCCAAAATGGCTGCAGGCTACCAATTTAGAAACCTTGTAACAAGTACTACATATGTCATGAAGACCATACTGGAAAATATCTAACGCATCGAGAAATACATAAGCTCGAAGTTGACTAGATGGAAATGGACAGTTTCCAGTAGGTGACTTTGGGTCGATGAAAGGTATACTTATAAAATTTGGTTTGGGATAAAACTTTCCAGATCATAACTAGACATGGTGGGGAACATTTCTTATGAAGAAACCCAAGTCCAAATCGGACTACAAATGGCTTGAACATCTCACGTAAAAGTCATACTCGAACAGCCTATTATATGAAAAATTCACTAAGGCAGTTTGTCCAAAACAACTTACTGTAATGTATCAACTTCAAAAATTCACCGTGAGTTCATTATAAGGAATCTGGGAATGAAACCAATCATATTGAAAATCCACTTAAGTCTAGTTTAATCCAGAAAAGTCCTCACTCAATGATTCACAATAGATTGGGAGCTAAAAATATTTTACCACAAGCTATCACTCCCGTGACAGTTTTGTGCAGTTAACTTGTAAAATATGGAATAAATAGTAAAACTTTTTAGAAAATTCTGAAAATTTACATACATCTTCTAGACATGCTGAATTATGTTTCTGCCAAATTTCAGAGTTTTATCATTAGCCAAACTTAAAACGAAAGCCACGGACTATGGGTGATGAACACGGCGATTTCACAGATTTGCGCGATGCTTTCGAAAAATACGATTAAAATAGAAAATCATTTTGGATGGACTTGAAATTTTACAGAGGCATATTAGACACATATATTTTCAACATATTAAAAATTCACAATCATCGGACCACTGTAACTTAGTCTAATAATTTCATGAAGTTGATGTTCGTCCAGGTAAATCAACATGCAATCACCTATACTTATAAATCTAGCACATTCAAGCATATACATGTACATGCATGTATGTAGCTCCAACACTATTGAGTCCAAGGTTTAGATTCTTCACCTTGGAAAGGATGTATGAAGCTATAAAATCCAAGTGGAGTGGATTGAATTTGGTGGCCATCGGCCACCTTGACTTGGTCGTGAACTTGACGACGAGCATCCGTCGAGAGAGGTGGCTTGAGCTCTCCTTACATGGTGGAATGGGGCTGTTCTTGGAGCAAGGAGAGGAGGGGAGAGGACGGCTGAGTGTAGGGAGAGAATGGCTGGAGTTTGGGGGGGTATGTGGTAGTGGTGTGCTTGTGGGTGACATTTGTCACCCCTAGTACATGCATAGGAACAACACACATGCACACACTCTTACACTCCCTCTCTACACACACATATATGCACGATTTTTGTACATATATATATATAAATTTCAGTATTTAATTGTTTAATTATGATATATAATTAATCACATTGCCACTTAATAGATACATGTAATAGTGGGAAGATTAACAACACACTTTGTTATATAGACTTAGGAGCTCTCGCTCTCACACTTGTAATAGGTCAAATTTTTATTTTCCATGCCATTAATAGACATATATATCATAACATATGGTTTAGATGATAAATAATATCATAGGATAAATTAATGGCATCATTTTATGCGATAAAAATCGAGTTCGAAAATTAGGGTTTTCGAACGTTTGAAAAATTGGTCACTATCAAATCTTGATGATCTAGCATTGATTTAATGCCAAATAATACTGTAATAACATATGAAAATCATAGGAAATAATTTCCTATAATTTCTTGATCGATTAAAACGCTGCTTTCATCTCAAAACGTTAACGCTTGAAAACGCTGCAAAACGCTCATTACCGACTCATCTCGAAATGGTCGTCATCACTTTATTACATTATTCCATTAATAATGGAATTTAATTCTAAGCTTAATTGCTTAGAAAATATCATGAATTTTAACTATCGATACGCGATCGACGTTAAAATAATACTGCCGATATACTTCATATACTTTTATTCCTTAATTCACAATTCTCAATGAATATAAAATAGATTTCATTCCTTCGTAATTAATCGAAGTCATTATTCGATATCATTCGATTGAATATCTCAATAAAGCTTTGATTTACGGTTTTAAATACCGTAATTAGGCATTTAATTCATGGGTATTACATCCTACCCCTTAAAAGAAATTTCGTCCCAAATTTGCATACCTCATAAAGTATGGGTATCTTAACATCATAACATCATAACTTTCTATGTGCTTTTCTTTCGTCCATGGTTCTTCCATCGACTTTCATTATAAGACCCAAACTTGCTTCTTTAATCGTTGAATCGCACGATCAAATTAGTCGAGATTTTCATCATAACCCATCTGAGTCAAAGGTCACGTCATCATGTTGGTTTTCGTGAATTGGGCAATTTTCGTATTTCCTTAACTGTGACACGAGGAGAACATTTCGTACTTCCCTCTCAAATGTGTTGGAAGTATCAGCTATAGGCTACTAGGCTTATCATTGTTAGGAGCTCGTAAGGTCCTATAAAATGTGGTCTCAACATTCTTGTATCTAAACTTATAATTTCTCTAGATGGAGAAATCTTAAGAAACTTTAATTCCGCATTCAAGAATGCAGTTCGGGTTTACGCGTACCAGCGTAAGACTTTTGTCTGTCCTAAGCTTTTCTTATTCTTTGCCTCGTTAGCAAATATCTTAATCGTTTCATTTACAAAGTCAGGACATTATACCTTTTCTCACCTACTTTATTACAATAATGTGGTGGTCGATACTTCTTTTAGTACAATGCCTCATAAAGCTATATTAATCGTTGTTTGACAGCTACGATCGTACATAAACTTAACAAGTGGTACAATAATTTCCACCGATACCTTGGTTTATCATTAATGTTCTTTCGTATGCTTAAACGTTCATATTGTTCTTTCTTGCTTGTCTATCCGTCCGTGAGTATATGTTAAGGTTCAATCTCGTGTCTAACTCCTTTTGTGAGTTAGTTCAAAATCTAGGGGTACTCTTGAAGTCTCTATCTGAACTGATAGGTTTTGGTACTCCTCGTAAATATACGATTTTCTTTATGTACGACTAAGCTAACTTATCGGATCTATGAGTCATCTGAATAGGCAGAGACAAAACATAATTGGCGAGTCAATCCACTACTAGCCATATAGTAGTGCAACTTCTTTATGACTTTGGTAAAATCTGTCACAAGATCTATTTCTATATCATTCTATTTCCATTCGCGTAGTTCTAGAGATTATACTCTCTTATAAAGCCTTTGATACAATGCTTTACTTGTTGATAACCGAGACACTGCTCGACAATGTGGTTATATCTTATCTCATTCCTTCCTACCTAACCTTTCTCATAATTCACAATGTCACTTAAAAATGCCTGGTTGGGCGGTATGAGATGGATCATGAACTTTATTCACGATTTCGTTTCTAAGCTTATTATTGCTTTAAAATATATGTATATATATATCTCTCTTTTAGACAATAACATTGTCCAACGCTCCTTAAAATCCTTCAGCTCTTCATTTCTTATCTTAATTCGTATTCTATTCCCATATTCATTCTCTCTTTTTAGTCATATTTCACCTTGGTTGTGGAAATACTACTTACATTCGTCCCTGATTGCCCGACTATTACTGTTCTCGTTTTCTTAATCTTTCCAATGAGTTTTCATTTTCTATAAGGACATACCATAATTTAGACTGAATTTTATAACTTAGGCATTAGATTCTACATTAACCTTCCTTAGGTGATTATTTATCACAATTATAATCTTTTACTGATTCGAGCCATCTTTTCTATCCTGTATCCAAGTTTCTTTGCTCGACGAATAACTTCAACTTTTGTGAATTGTGAAGGGTTCTTAACTTATTGTTATAGGAGTGATGTTCTCGCGACTTTGGTATTTATACTACTGTCACTATCAGAGGTAATAGATTTTGGCACTCCGTGAAGTCGTATAATTTCCTTTACATACAGCTGGGCTAACTTGTCAGATCCATAAGTACTTTGGATTGGTAGGAAGTGAGCACTCTTGGTGAGTCTATCAACAATTACCCATATAGCGGTGTTCCTTTTTTTTGATTTGAGTAAGTTCGTAACGAAGTCCATCGTTATTTCATCCCATTTCCACTCGGGTATTTCCAACGGTCAGAACTTTCCGTATGGACGTTGGTGTAACGCTTTCATCTGGCGGCAAACAAGATGTTGTTCTACTAAATAAGCTATGTCTCGCTTCATGCCTTCCCACCAAAACTTTTCTTTCGTGTCTTGGTACATCTTAGTACTATCTCGGGTGAGTGGTGTAGGGTGTATCGTGAGCCTCACTCATTATTTCATTTTGAAGTTTTGCGTCGTCTGAACGCATATTCTTCCTTCGCACGATAAGGCGTTGTCCGACGCCTCCCGGAAGTTCTTAAATCCTCCACCCTTACCCTTTCTCGATCTTTTCTAACTTTTCCTCCATCCTTTGTCTCTCGACGATCCTTTTCTTAAATCGATTCTCGCCACTATTTCAAGTCATGAGTTGGGAAATTTCGCTCATGTGGCCTAAGTCATCGTGACACATAAGTTATTATTTATCTCATATTAATACATAGCCTTACTTTTATTAATCCGTGAGAATTGTGACTCTATTTGGGGTAACTATCTTATTGGTCTTGTTACCTTAGAGAGTTCTTAATGGATCTCTAATGTAAGTCAATTAATCTATAAAATTCATGATCTTATTTTAGGTCATCGACGCCTTTCATCTTTAATTGTTTTGTCCTTTGTCGATCTACATTGTTTTCTTCTAAAGACACTATGTGCCCGAGGAATATTTCTCTTTTAAGTCGAAATTTACAAAATCAGATTTGGCAAAATTCGCCCGACTCTTAAAAGTCGTAAGACGACCTTCGATTTTCTTTATGTTCTTTCTCGTCCTTTGAATAGATAAGAACATCATCTATGAGGATTGAGATAAAATTATCTAGGTATGTGTGAAACACTCGATTTTTGAGGTTCATGAGTGGTCGGTGCATTGTTAGTCCGAATGACGAACTATTATCTCATAGTAACCATATCTTATTCGAACAATTCATTTCGTATTTGGATACCATTCTTCAAGACCATATAATATTACATCATAATGCCTCGGTGAGGACTTTTCATACATTATTTACGAGGGTCGGTCTCACCGAGCTAACGATTATAAGGCGCCTAGCTCTTTTACACTCAAAACTTTGACACTTCTTCACCATATTCATAAACTCTTCCAAACTACGCTTATTTTACATATTATAATCACATCATTTTCATCATAAACCATTATCTACATATAAGTCTCATAGGATCCTAAGATTCTATGTCTTTGAGTGACCTTTGTCGAGTCGCACTCTCCCTCGAAACTTGTCTTTCCAAGCACGCTTTTAGTTTTCATACTTCGATGATCATTCTCTTCGAGAGCCGGGGTCAAGCTCGCTCTGCTTCTTCTTCAATACCGTAAGTGTGTGTTACTTTTATCGTAAAGTAAGGTCGAGTTGGGTAGTGGTAATTCTCCTAATCTTCGAGGCGATAAAATCTCGTCCTTTTGCCATTCTCGCCTCTTTCTCGTACAATTGACGGCACAGACGGGGATGGCATTTGGAATATCATGGTACAACCATTCCTTTATACCATGTTGTGTAACTTGCCGGGTCTAGGACAAGTACTGAGGTGTCGCTCCATACGCATTATATGTATACTTGAGCCTATTGACAAATCTCGTAAGTCTGTCTGTGCTTTGAATTTTTATCATGGAGAAAATATTCTCTCGATACTTCTTTTGCAAAATTCGCCAATCTGTTGGCAAATGATGATACGTCGTTGGGTACCATCCTCATTTAACACTCTATAGTTACTAGTATCCATCCGTAGGTGCAAAATTTTCTCCAAAACTGTTCTAAATTCATTCCTAGTTCATATCAAAAGAGCCGATACGCTCGTGTGAGTTATAAACTTGTAGGCCTTGGGGTTAACTCTTCTTTTCCCTTTAAACTCCGACTTTTCTTGCCATCTCAGAACGGATATAGTTCTAGATGAGTCCGACTTAATTTAAGCAATGGAGGGATTTCTAAACAAGAAGGATCTCTTAATGAATTATACACTTTAAGACGATATAACCTCAGACTACTTGTGACACGACTCATGACACTTATCTTAATACTCATTTTACGCTTTACATCTTCAACAGATGTTGCCTTAAAGATATTCGCATAGGCGAACAAAGGTACCGATATTCGTCGTAAAACCTCTAACGAAAAGGCTAGGCCCTGTGTCACTAATCACATGAATGACAACCATTTCAAACTTCTTGTTTCTAAAATTATATCTACGCTCCACATAGATATAATGATCCAAATCATTGGGTAGCACTTTAGGCGATTCTAGGTTCAATTCGAGCTTGAGCGACACTTTGCGATGGTCAAAATTCTCGATAGGTAAGGGATTTTCATTTCTTGATTCGCTTACCTCGAGTTGGGTTCTATCGCTTCTACGCATACTTGTGCGATGTCAAAAGCTAAGCACCTAAATTGAACAAAATCTTATGGCTATTCGAGAAATTTTCCTCATACATATTCTCGCCTTTTGTTCTGCTTTGTTCTGCTTTCGATGCAAGGTATATGCTTTGGTCTACGGTGTTCCGCTTATTCAAGTAAATGTCTATTTCATATGTCATCGTCCTTTCCATCGGGACATTATGTTCCTCGCTATGGTCTTCTGTCATTTCATTCACCCTATACTTCTCGGTATTAGTATCGTTATGCTTTTACTAATAGCATTCATGGTTAGGTTTACATCAACTTATCCTTTGATATTGATATATTTCCATAACTAAGTCTCATCTTAGAGATCGCCATGTTTCTATCACTATCATTCATTCCTAATCCAAGATGAATGATTTAATTCCTTTTCACTTTATCGATCTTAGGAATATATTTCATATGTCCTTACTTTAAACTCCTTTCTAGAGAAACCTTGTACCGGCATTTAGTGCCATCATTTGTAATATCCCTTTGATATACGCCATTTCTTCTTAATCTTTTATTGATTCATCATGCAATTTCGCATAAGATAAAATCCTTTGTCCATCGGGATGTATTATACTTTTGCTTTGACGTCAAATATCTTTACCATTTTCTCGACATTCAATGATTTCTTCATTTCCATGTCGAGATACTTAATACCTCACTTTATTGATCGTCACAAAATATGGGGTAAGATTTACAATTAGGTCCACCTTAAGATCCTTCCATGTGAATCTTTTCCTGTGTTCTCTCGATGTATTTCCTTTGCAAGATCTATAGAAACTATCTTGCTTGTTAACTATTAAGTTACACAAGACAAGCGCTTTGTGTCATTATAACTTAGGTATTAAGATTCATTTCAAAATAATGAATCTATTTCTTAATCCGCTTCCTTACTTCAAGGAATTACCTTACTTATCAAGTCATAACATTTCAAACTTATGTCATATCGTGAACTATCTAATTGTATAGCTCGTAATTTCTTCTCGCTATTTTCGACTTTTGTCTGCTTTCATGAGCATGGTATTTGAAAGAAATCTTACTTTCGTTATACTTCGCCCACTTTCGTGACTAGAATCGTTATCATTGTCGTATGGCTTGGTAGGGTAGTACATTCGCACACCATAACTTAATTCTAAGCATCTCATTACCATGTCTCGACTTCTGAGTTATTTCCTCCATACTTAGTTCACATACTAGGATATCCTAGCTATTCACACATCTCAATGATTATGATCTCTAAATCTTATTATCATTCGTCCAACCAAGTTTCAATTATTTGAATCGATTATGCTCAAGCATAATCTCATTGATTGAGGTATAAGGCTAAAGATTTATTTTCCGGTATGCTATCACTTCTTTATATATATATATTCTTTGAAAAGAATATCTTGTATGCATCTTCATTCTTTTAAACATGTCCAACCTACTAACGAGGTTTCAAGGACATCCAACTATCTTAAAGATAAGTTGTAATCGCCTCGTCATGACATAATAAGGAAAATTAATATCCCATGATATCATATACTTTTCTTTACTTTTACTCTTTGCATTCAATGCTAAAGAGTATCTTATTCATAACTTTGTTATCATAATAGTTGTATGATGGTATAACTTCACTGTTATCATTCTTTGTTAACCCCATCAAGGTCATCACATCATGTGTGCCATAGGAAAAATATCTCGTCTCATCGAGATTTTCTTTACATCATAATTTCTTGATGTCTATCACTTTACTGATCTGAAACTTTTAGGTGACTGAGATAAGTCAACCTATTTCATGCCCGACATTTATCGCTTTACTAATTCGCTCTTAGGTGACAAGGTAAGTCAACTTTCATCTTACTTGATGGTTTCAAGAATCGAGGAGAAATTATCACGATTACTACAAAGGTATTGTCTCATCCATCAAGATAACATCTTTTCAATGATTGAATCGATATGTTCCTCGATCAATAAATGGGGCTCTAGGGTCCAAGACCGTAATGACGACTCATCGAGATTTCTTTGGTCATATGGGCTGGCTGCACCGTCACAATCATATTCTCACCACACAAGGCTTTGGGTTCAAAAGGACACTTTGTAAATTTTGAGTTTGAAGTTTTCTTCGTAAAAGTGAGAAACTCGAATGATTTCTCAATCGAACTAGTCATGAGTTAAATTCAATGACGTAAATTGGGTAATGGATATAATTTGAAAGCTTATATACCCGTAATAGGTCATCAACAAAGTTCTCATGTATGTCAAGGTTCTACTTGTACATCAAGATCTTACTTTCTTAGTAACATTCTAGGATTCAGATCATACTATAACATTCTTACTCTATACAAATCATAGATCTAACTTCAACTGATTCTCATGAATTCTGGAGTAGGAATCAGGAATTTGGTCCTTCATAAGAAATGAAGTACAGTGCATTAGGAGCACGAGGCGAAAACCATACGTAAATCGGAGTTCACACGATCGAGAACGAGTCAAAACAGAATCACCGCGCAGTGTAGGAAATTTACACGCGTTCGCGCCGAGGTCATAAGCGATGCCGACACCAAGGTCGTGCATGCCGCTACCGATGCCGAGGTAGTACAGAATATTGCCGACACCGAGGTCGGACAAACTACCCCAGTCGATATGTCAAAGGCGGTGTTATAAATGCCGATTTCAAGTCGACAATGCACATGCCGATGTCGGCCGAGGTCGTATATGTCGAGGTCGAACAATTTCAGATAAATCTTTCACTTTTCTTCACTCAAGATGGAATGAAGTTCTCAAATCCATCACTAATCTTGTTCTTGTAATTGAAGGAAATTCTTACTTCTATGTTCTTTCGTAGAAGGGATCATGCGTCCTATAAAGTCTATGTTCTGCTTGAACTAGCATGCTCATCATCATAATCAACTTTGAGATTGAAGTAAAACTTCAATATTCCTACGTAGCTCATTTATACAAGACGTATTTCGTTGAATTTAAAGAATTCAACATATCATATTTGACAATTCAATGTCCAATCTCAATCATTTTAAAACGTGAAAATCATAACTTTGTTCATAATAATGAACCCTTATTAAATTCCGTGAATTCAAACATTTCATCTTCGCATATCGTGCAAAACTTTCTCATATCATTGTCATCATCTTTCTTATATCTTCCTTCCTTTCATAACTTTCGACAAATCATTTGTCATAACATTCATTCTCAACCTTTCTCATAGCTTTCATTTCTTTTGAAAGATTATTTCAATTATCATTCACTTCACAACATAATATTTCATTTGCAGCTTTTTGCAATAAATTTCACTTTAAATAAATTCACATAACATTCATTTCACTTAAAAATTTATTTCACTTTCAACTTTTCGCTTCAAAACCGAGAAAAATAATTTCATAAACATTCGCCTCGCCAAAGCTAATTTTCAAAACTTTGAAAAAAGTCATTTACCTCATTTCGGTTGAGCTTGATGTGATGGAGTGTTGAGCATTGTCACCGATCTCTAGAAGTCTAATGACTCAATCTAGACTTAACCTTAAAGGAGATTTTAGGTTCAAGAGCGAACCGCCTCGATACCACTCATCACATTTCCCTAAATCCTAAGTACGGATTAAAAGGGACTATAACTCTAAACAGGATAATTATACAGGAGACTCTTTTAACAATAAACGTAAAACATATGTCAAGTATGTTCTTGGACTTTAGTACATAAATTTTAGGTTCTTGCAATGAAGACATGTGATAAGTACATATGACGATGTACTATCAAGGTATAAACATTTTCAATGACAATAATCCTATTGCTCAACACCGCCCATCCATCATCCGCTCAACCCGCACATTTAAAACAAACATGCAGTGGTCGAGTACAAGAATGCACTCAAGTGGACTCATGCCAAAACATTTTATTATTTCAAGATTACATCGCCACATCATGGTAAGACACAAGGGTTTTAGTTGAAAATGCCTTGTGCTTACTAAAGCATTTTATCGCTTCATAAAATCATCGCCGCCGTATTTTTCTCGTGTGTATGATCCATATCCCTTATCATCATTCATCATAACATCATAGTCGAACGTCGTGAAGGAGGCCTCCTCTACGACGCCGTGACCGCCGTGAATTGTCCTTACAAAGACACAAATACCTTAGTGTACACGTTAATCCTAGCTGTATTGTCCTTCCAAAGATAGATCCGATATCGATTTTCATTCATAAGTTGGGAGCGACCCAACAACATTCATAACATTTCATAACATCTCATAACATCTCATGGATAGGATACATACACAAAACATAAACATTTTGGCGGTGTAATCTTGTAAACATTTTATCAACAGTTGAAATAAGCATCGTAAATAAATATTTCAAAAGCATTTTATTTTTGAGTAGAGTAAAGCCCACCGGACCGTAGATCGCCTTAATCCCATTTCTTCGACTGTAAGTCCTAGCTTTAGCCTATCTATTCTCGCCTCGAGGTTTTGGAGTCGAAAATCCATTGGGTCTTAGAACCCATATTTCTATTTTAGTGTATATCATGGTATGATATACACTCAATTGACCATGTGATAGACCTAGTCAAATATTTCACGTTAAGGTATGCTTTTGTGAAAATATCGTATCATGATGTTTTATCATAATTGCACATCTTATAATGCTCTATCGCACTCATGCGACATAACATAATGAATGCATCGATTAATAGCATGTTAGTCACATAAGGCATACTTCACATAGGGTTTCCAACACTTAGTAAAATTTCAAGTGTTGAATTTCAAAGAAAACAGCTTGAAATAACCCAAGTGGCAAACTTTGACGATCCATAACTCTCGAGTTAGAATACGTATGGTCGCACAAAGATACATTCTGGAAACCTCTAAACATGTACTACAAGTTCTAAGAAGGAATTAAATCCAAAAGAGTCGTGGTTCTGAAGATATAGGGTCTCAAAGTGGGCAACTCAAACTGACTTCTATACTTAGAAATTTTTTCAAAATTTTCAGTTTTAGCTTAACGACGAGGGTTTTTATGAGGCTCGTAACTTTTGACTCACAATGCCAAAATGGCTGCAGGCTACCAATTTAGAAACCTTGTAACAAGTACTACATATGTCATGAAGACCATACTGAAAATATCTAACGATCGAGAAATACATAAGCTCGAAGTTGACTAGATGGAAATGGACAGTTTCCAGTAGGTGACTTTGGGTCGATGAAAGGTATACTTATAAAATTTGGTTTGGGATCAAACTTTCCAGATCATAACTAGACATGGTGGGGAACATTTCTTATGAAGAAACCCAAGTCCAAATCGGACTACAAATGGCTTGAACATCTCACGTAAAAGTCATACTCGAACAGCCTATTATATGAAAAATTCACTAAGGCAGTTTGTCCAAAACAACTTACTGTAATGTATCAACTTCAAAAATTCACCGTGAGTTCATTATAAGGAATCTGGGAATGAAACCAATCATATTGAAAATCCACTTAAGTCTAGTTTAATCCAGAAAAAGCCTCACTCAATGATTCACAATAGATTGGGAGCTAAAAATATTTTACCACAAGCTATCACTCCCGTGACAGTTTTGTGCAGTTAACTTGTAAAATCTGGAATAAATAGTAAAACTTTTTAGAAAATTCTGAAAATTTACATACATCTTCTAGACATGCTGAATTATGTTTCTGCCAAATTTCAGAGTTTTATCATTAGCCAAACTTAAAACGAAAGCCACGGACTATGGGTGATGAACACGGCGATTTCACAGATTTGCGCGATGCTTTCGAAAAATACGATTAAAATAGCAAATCATGTTGGATGGACTTGAAATTTTACAGAGGCATATTAGACACATATATTTTCAACATATTAAAAATTCACAATCATCGGACCACTGTAACTTAGTCTAATAATTTCGTGAAGTTGCTGTTCGTCCAGGTAAATCAACATGCAATCACCTATACTTATAAATCTAGCACATTCAAGCATATATGTGTACATGCATGTATGTAGCTCCAACACTATTGAGTCCAAGGTTTAGATTCTTCACCTTGGACAGGATGTATGAAGCTATAAAATCCAAGTGGAGTGGATTGAATTTGGTGGCCATCGCCACCTTGACTTGGTCAGTGAACTTGACGACGAGCATCCGCCGAGAGAGGTGGCTTGAGCCTCCTTACATGGTGGAATGGGGCTGTTCTTGGAGCAAGGAGAGGAGGGGAGAGGACGGCTGAGTGTAGGGAGAGAATGGCTGGAGTTTGGGGGGGGCTGGGGGATATGTGGTAGTGGTGTGCTTGTGGGTGACATTTGTCACCCCTAGTACATGCATATGAACAACACACATGCACACACTCTTACACTCCTCTCTACACACACATATATGCACGATTTTGTACATATATATATATAAATTTCAGTATTTAATTGTTTAATTATGATATATAATTAATCACATTGCCACTTAATAGATACATGTAATAGTGGGAAGATTAACAACACACTTTGTTATAAAGACTTAGGAGCTCTCGCTCTCACACTTGTAATAGGTCAAATTTTATTTTCCATGCCATTAATAGACATATATATCATAACATATGGTTTAGATGATAAATAATATCATAGGATAAATTAATGGCATCATTTTATGCGATAAAAATCGAGTTCAAAAATTGTGGTTTTCGAACGCTTGAAAAATTGGTCACTATCAAATCTTGATGATCTAGCATTGATTTAATGCCAAATAATACTGTAATAACATATGAAAATCATAGGAAATAATTTCCTATAATTTCTTGATCGATTAAAACGCTGCTTCATCTCAAAACGTTAACGCTTGAAAACGCTGCAAACGCTCATTATCGACTCATCTCGAAATGGTCGCCATCACTTTATTACATTATTCCATTAATAATGGAATTTAATTCTAAGCTTAATTGCTTAGAAAATATCATGAATTTTAACTATCGATACGCCGATCGACGTTAAAATAATACCGCCGATATACTTCATATACTTTTATTCCTTAATTCACAATTCTCGAATATAAAATAGATTTCATTCCTTCGTAATTAATCAAGTCATTATTCGATATCATTCGATTGAATATCTCAATAAAGCTTTGATTTACGGTTTTAAATACCGTAATTAGCATTTAATTAATGTTGCCACACAACATTTAATAAGAAATGAAGAACTCCTCTCTTCTTTTCTTTCAAATGCTCACGGTAATATGATAGAGTTAGGAAAGAAGATGTTTTGGTTGATATCACTTATCACTTAATACACACACAAGAAAAAGGAATGATATGACTTAGTACACAATTCCTATATAACTCTCGGTTCTCTCACACACATAACAAAGCATGACATGTTTTATTTGTGACTCATCACTACTCTAACACCTCATGCTACCTTTTTTCTAATACTTATCTTAATTAATATAAAATAAATCCTATACCTTTATTCCTCTAACACGTCGGCCAATTCATTTACCAAAATATGAGTTTTAGTTTTGCCTTATACTAAAAATAAATATCCTACACCTTAACCCATGCATGCAATCATCATTTAAGAGTTCTAATATTTCTTCCTACCTCAATTTCCAACAAAGTTTCAATAACCCCAAAGCCGTTACATATCCCACTATTCCTAAGTAAATGCATCTTACACAATTAATTGCATGGAACAAAAATCCTCAACTTTTGATCACATTTTTAGGTCGGCTCTCTCTCTCTTAAGCACACAAAAGGTTATTAATTTTTTTCTTACTCTAGTATGTAAATATCTTACACAATTACACATGCAAGCAAATCATATTGAAGAGTTTTGAGAATCCTTCCAACCTCAATTAGTCAAAAATATACGGCTATATCACAAAGCCAACATAAATTCACTTGATCTTTATTTACTATCTTGGTTTGTGTGTAATAATATTATACTTGATTCATCTAATTACACATCATAGCAAAGATAGAAAAATTTAAATCCTTGAACCTTAATATATATAAGCTCACAGCACTTTTGGATATTAGTGCCCAACATTTGATTTTCTTGCTATTTATAGATATATAACATAATATATGTCCTAGATGATAAATTAAATCATAATTAAAATTATTCCATGTGTCAAACCCTAATTTACGATTTTTATTATCGTAATTAAGCTTTAAAACTGTGGGATATTACAATTAACCTAAAGGTACAAACCATATGTTATCATGTCATTGTGAAATTGTTAGTAAAAGCATCATGATCAACATTAACCAAGTGGTCTGCACAAGTGTCATTCTTATTAGGCATGCTGTTATCTTGTGAATTGATATTGAACCCTCCAATTAGGAACATAAACTTCACTAGAATGCATTTACATAAGACTATAGAACTGTGCGGGTCTACAAAAAATTCTTTAACTTATTTATTTGTAAAAGCTCGATAATTTAAAACTAGGTTATGATAATTTAAGTCGTTAATTAGGGTTTTTGTTTTGATAATATGAATAGTAATTTATCGAGCTCAATTTCGATTATCTATAATGCGAGAAATTATATATATATATATATATATATATATATATATATATATATAGTTGGGTTCAAATGAGAACCACTTTTATCCAAAACTAAGAACCAAATGAATTTGCTATAAAGTTGATGAATCCGTTGAGAAAGTTCTTGAATTCCAAAATTCAAAAATTTCACCGGGTTCGAATCTATGAGGAAGCGAAAATTCTATTTTTTGGATTCGATAACTTTTCAGTGGATTCATCAATTTTCACAATGAATTCATCATTTTTGGTTCTCGCGTTCTCGAATAAAAATTGTTCTCACGTTAACCTTCCCCTATATATATATATGTTATTCCTTTTGAGAGCGATTTTCCAACGACGATTAATTTTCGATAATTAATCTTACGTTAATTTCTAAGTGATGAAGCTTAGAATTTATGTAATACCCCGTAATTTTATTAGTGGTAATAATCGATTTGATTCTATTAAATAGAAAATTGTGTCTTAGCGACAATCAGTTACTCGCATTAAGTGAATGGACTCGTTAATATTAAACAAGAATTGATGTTATTTTGTTTTAATGCAAGTTAAACGTCGAGTTAATAATTGAGGTTTTCATTCAAATTGAAAATCGATAAGCGATAACTGAATCAAAACGACTAAACGAAACCTGAACGAACACCATATTTTACCGCGATTACTTTCTAAGTCAAATCAAAACTTTTTCTAAAATTCCTCATCTTTTACTTAACACTTACAATCAATCACCTCAACCACTTACACTCCTACTCACCAGGGTGTACTAAATGAAAGATTTTTACAACACATTCCAAACACATATTATATCCCATTCAATGAAACCTCATTCAATTCCTCAAAATGGATCGAACACCAAAGAAGAGCAAAGAGGAGCTTTTGATCAAGGACTCATATTCCTCATCTCAACAACTTCAGCAAGATCTCTACTGTACAAGGTTACGCATCAACTCAACTCATGTTTCATTTCAATTCTTTCACCTTGATCTTATAAACATGGCAATACGATTTAAATACAATAAGAATGCTATGCTCTACAAAAGAAAAACCACACAAATACACATTCAACTTAAAGCCATCATCAAGTGTGTAAACTAAGATATATGCATATACTTTCATATGCTCTACGACACGACACATAAGAGCCTTTCACACTAATCCAGATCAAGCCCTAGACATAGTTGGCGGTTGGACTCAAAACTCACGTAACAAGACTTCACAAGGATTTCCTGAGTTATTAGAAGTCAATCAGGAACTGCGCAGGTGCAGGCGCACGACAGAAGCTACGTGCGCGATGGAGTTCCAAGGCTGTTCGTCGGCAGAAAGAGAGGCGTGAGGTTGATGAGGTCGCCTGAGGAATAACGCAGCGGCAGTTTCTATTTGGCTGTCGTCGAACTTCATCACCAGAGATGCAGCGGTGGCTGCATTTTACGAAGGGGTTTTTAGGGATTTTACAAGATGGATCCCAAAGTAGATTTTCAGTGAGTGTGTGCGTGAGAACGGACAGAAGGAGATGAAAGAGATCGTGGATTCCACTGAAACCTGGAATTGGCATCGTCAATCAAGGGCAAGAGTGGAGTGGAGTTCTCTGTGGTTTCTATGTTGTGTGAGAAATGAGAGACGATTGAGGAGTTGACGGAGGGATAGTGGTGGTGCCGGTGACGACAGCCGTTCATCGTAGATAAGGAGATGACGACGGCAGTGAGTCCAGAACAGGGAGAGATGAGAGGTTATGTATGTGTGCGAACCAAGAGAGAGAGAGAGGTGCCGCTGTTGGTCTTGCAGCCGATGTGCCGTCCTTGGGAGTAAACGAAAAGGGCGATAAGAGAGTGAGATAGGTGGTAGCCGGCGACGACGCATGCCGGAGATGAGGTCGGCGGCGATGCAGGTATCAGTGGGAGAGAGAGAGATGTGCATTTTGTATATGTGTGAAAGAGTAGCAAAAGAGAGAGAGCAATGGGAGGCGGTGGCGGCGGCTCGTGGGACTCGGACTCAGGCAGATATGCCGAGAAGGGAGATGGTAGCGTCTCCTGAGAGAAGAGAAAGAGAGAGAGAGAAATGGGAAAAGGAGATGGAGGCTAGGGTTCTAAAGTAAATTTAATTGTTGGGCCAAATTTTGGGCGAGAAGATTTATGGTTTGGGCTAATTATTGTTGGGCAGAGGCCCAATGCGAAATTTAGGAAAATTGGCTGAAACTTTTTGGGCCTAGATGAATTCAATTACTTGGATTACATATTAATTAATAGTGTGGGCTAAGGAAATGTAATAGATCAAACTAATAGTAGCTTAATTAATGTAAGTTATGGGCTTGATAGTATGGATCCATTTATTTAATTCTATTGAAAACATTAATTAAGTTTATGCCTTAATTAAAATTAGAAGTGAATCTTTATTTAGATTATTAATTGGACTTAATTAACTAAGTCTAAAGTTATTAAATTAGATTTTCAATTGCTACTAAATAAGATTAAGCGTAAGATGAGTTAATTTAAACTCATAAATTAAATTATTGAGTTAGCTTTTAATTATTGATTAATTACTTAATTTTGCCTAATTTCCATGATTTCTTAGCTATCGTTTTAATCTTAATTGATCGTCCAAATGAGGCGTTATTAAATCTCTAAGTGATTAGGGAATGAGCAAGAAATTCTAGCGATTAAGTAATGTTTATAACGATAGTCTAAACTGAGAATACAAAATCTCCAATAAAATCTTTAATAGAAGAAATCACGAACTTCTTTCAGTAAGAATTATCCTTCGTTTTAGATGTCTTATTTATTATTTCTACGATAAAGGTCAAGCGAGGAAGTGATGATAGAATACCGACGAGGAGTCTGTGTATTCATGAGTAAGCTTTGCAATCAGGTGGGCTTTCTTATATATAAACAAAATCAAATGATTCATTCAAGCACTTATTTTCTTTTCAAAATCTTTGAACTGAAAATCTTTCAAGTATTGTCTTGCCATAAATGTTTTGAGATTGTGTATGATACCTATCTGTATTTGGCTATGCCAAAAATTCGAGAATCAAATTCGAGTCCTGTGCTAGGGACCCCTAGGCAGGATTTGTGTACACAAGTGACCGAGAGTCATCCTAAAGGGTTGACTGTAATATTCCAAAGAAACGAATATACGATTACGGTATCCTAAACCCGTAATAAGGGTTTTGCCGTATATTATTTTACGACATCGAATATTGTGATTTCGATACGATATCGTTATAACGAATTCCTTTTCATAATTCACTAAGGATTGTGAATTAAAGGGTTGAAATATTACGAAATGACTCGTCAATATATTTTAACGTCAAACGCGTATCGAACGTCAGCATTTCATGAATTTTTCTGAGCAGTGAAGCTTGGAATTAATTTCCATCTTAATTCCTTTATTAAATGAAATATATTTATTTAGTAAGTATGAACTTACTGCGACCATTTTGAGATGAGTCGATTTTGAACGTCAACGTCTAGAGACGTTTTGAAAAATGAGTTTAATGCTCAGAAAATTATAATAATTAATTTCCTATTATTATTTTATATAATTACAGTATTAATAATTATTAAAATTGAATTTTAGCATTTAAACTCGATAATTTCGAATATTAATTTTCGAAAACCCTAAACTTGTAAATTAGGGTTTTATCACATGAAATGATACCATTAAATTATCATATGATATCTAAACTATATAATATGATATATATGGATATTATTAAGCATTAAAATCAGTTTTGAACCATAAAACTCGATAGTTTCAGTTTTGATAAATTTCAAAACCCTAATTTCGAAACTTAGGTTTTTATTGCATGAAATGTGTAATAATTTTATCCTATGCTATTATTTAATATCTAAATCATATATTATGATATATATGATCGAAAATTACATGAGTATCAATAATAGGTGTAATTTATAATTTTAATCCTATTTTTCCAATTTAGAATCGGTAATTTCGAAATTGTGTTTATGTGTTGATTTAATTATTTTTATGACATGTATTATATATCTATGACCTATTATATGATTAATACAATATATTAGGTGTAAAAAATAAAATTAAAACAGCCCCTAGATCCCCCCCATGCGCCGGCTATGCTTCACCCTTCCCCATTACACAATGATTTCACTTTCTAAATTGCCCAATGCATGGAGAGCATCTTTAACACTCCATAATCATCATCTTTCCCTTCCCAAGGGCTGCATTATTTGTGAGAGAGAGAGAGAGGGGCACCGAGAGAGAGGGAGAGAGATATAGGGAATTTTCTCCCATTGCATACCCCATTCTCAATCAACACACTCAACACTCAAAACACATTTTCTCTCCATTTTCTGCCCTCAAAACCGAGAGCTCCCCCTCTCTATTTTCAGATTTTTCTTCTTCCATTCTTCTACATTTCTCCGCACAACCTTGATACCTAGCCTTGTTCTTGTGGTTCCATATCATTTCAAAGGTAAACTATGGTCTATGTTTCGATTCTTACCCCCATTTACTTAGAGAAAACCGAAACTTGTTCATTTATGTATGTATATGTATGTGTTTAAATGTTCTTGAAGCATGAGCTATGGTTATCTATGTTCTTGATGATTTTTATTTACAAAGATGTGAGTATACATGTGTAAATGAACATAGGTTGTTATATATGAAATGTATGAATGTATCTAACTATGCATGATTTTGAACCATAGTATGTATATTGTTATAATTTTTGAAAATGGTACAAAATGTTGGATGATGACCGAATGCTTCTTAGTATGTTCTAAGCATGTATTATTGATCTATGTTATGATTTAAGACTATGGTATTGATTTAACAATTTTTGGAAAACCCTAGCTTAAATCTTGTTAATACTAGTGAGCTACATATGTATGTACCTTGATGTATAATTTTTATTTCAAGCTTGTTATGACATATTAATGCTTTAGAACCTTGATTATATGTTCTATGATTTAATTAGAATTTTGAAAACCATATGCTATAATTCTTGAAAATACCGTGAGCATTATAATTATATAGGTTGGTGTATGATTTTATTTTTGACATGCAATGGTGTATTAATGCTTTAGTATATTGTTTATGTATTGTGTGAATTTATTAGAATTTTTGAAATCAAATACTAATTTAAATCAAATAAGCCGTGAGCTTTGAGCTCTTGAAGGTGATGATTTAATTAGTTTTGATAAATATTATGATGTTATATTAGTATACTATAGTGTATAAACATAGTATATAATTGTTGGAATTTATGAAAATCAAATAACATTTTGAATCAAAAAAGCCGAGAGCTATTGAGCTCCATATGGTGATGATTCAAATGTTTTTGGTTGATGTTATGATGTTACAATGTTATAGTATAATGTTTAATCATGTTGGAATTTATTTAGAATTTTTAGAAATTGTTTGCTAATTATTTGGTAATTATCTTGTAATTACCGTAATATTGCTATATATTATTAAATGAATGGTTATGGTGAACTATAGGTTATGTTGGTGATGTATATTGATGTTGGGATATTATACTATGTATATTTCAATTTTGGGAATTTTGGATAATTATTCCTAATTATTGAAATTACCGTAACTATATATATATATATATAAAATAAATAGCAAACAATATCATATGAATTTTATAAATTCATATTCTGAACCATAGTGTATAATAATGCACTATATTAATTTAGAAAATTTTTCAAAAGTCATTTGACATTTTAAATTAATTATCGAGTTTTTGATAATTAATAAGGATTTTTAAATCCTTTTTAAATCAGTTTATTAATAAAATATATGTTTAATTAATATTCTGGACATAATTAAATTTTACAAAATTTTATGAACATAGATTGCTATGTTTGAGGCAAACGTTCATTTTATAACGTTTTATGTAATATTCCAAAGAAACGAACATACGATTACGGTATTCTGAACCCGTAATTAGGGATTTTGCCGTATATAAATTTTTACGACATCGAATCTTGTGATCTCGATACGATATCGTTATAACGAATTCCTTTTCATAATTCACTAAGGATTGTGAATTAAAGGGTTGAAATATTACGAAATGATTCGTCAATATATTTCAACGTCAAACGCGTATCGAACGTCAGTATTTCGTGGAATTTTCTGAGCAGTGAAGTTTGGAATTAATTTCCATCTTAATTCCTTTATTGAATGGAATTTAGTTATTTAGTAAGTATGAACTTACTGCGACCATTATGAGATGAGTCGATTTTGAGCGTTTGAGGCGTTTTGAGCGTCGGCGTCTGAGGCGTTTTGGAAAATGAGTTTAACGCTCGGGAAATTATAATAATTAATTTCCTATTATTATTTTATATAATTACAGTATTAATAATTATTAAAATCAGTATTTGAGTTATTAAACTCGATATTTTTGAAATTAATTTTCGAAAACCCTAATCTTGTGAATTAGGGTTTGGTCACATGAAATGATACCATTAAATTATCATATGATATCTAAACTATATAATATTATATATATGGATGTTATTAAGCATTAAAATCAGTTTTTGAACCATAAAACTCGATAGTTTCAATTATATAAATTTCGAAGCCTTAAATTCGAAATTAGGGTTTTATGTACTTGGAATGTGCTATAATTTTATCCTATGCTATTATTTAAAATCTAAATCATATATTATAATATATATGATCGAAAATTACATGAGTATCAATTATAGGTGTGATTTATAATTTTTATCCTATTTTCTCAAAATTAAAATCGGTGATTCCAATTTTTGTGTTATTGGTTGATTTAATTATTTTATGGCATGTATTATATATCTATGACCTATTATATGATTAATACAATATATTAGGTGTAAAAATAAAATAAAATCAGCCCCCTTGAACCCCCCCATGCGCCGGATTTCCTTCACCCCATAAACAAATGATTTCACTTTTAAATGTTGCCCAATACATGGAGAGCTCCTTTTGCACTCTTTAATCATCATATTTCCCTTCCCAAGTGCAGCAATAATTCCCCCTATGTGTGTGTGTGTAACCGTGTAGAGAGAGGTATTAGGAAGGGAATCTCTTTCATTCTTCTCACAATTTCAAACACACAAAATACACTTCATCCTCTCCATTTTCTCCCCAAAACCGAGAGCTCCCCCTCTCTATTTTCAGATTTTTCGTCTTCCTTCTTCTTCATTTCTTCACCAAGTTTGAATATCCACATTGTGCTTGTCATTCTATTCCATTTTCAAAGGTAAACCAAGGACCAATAGCTTCAATTTTTCATCTCCTTTGTTCTAAAATTTTCGAAACTGTTTTAATATATATGTATAGGTTTGAAAGTTTTATATAGGTTAATATGTGTTTAAATGTTCTTGAGCATGAGCTATTGTTTATATATGTGTCTTGAGGATATTATTTTGAAAATATATGAAAATATGTTTAGATGAACATAGGATGAGTATATGAAATGCTTGTAAGGATTTAACATGTATATATATAATTTTCGAACCATAGTATGTATTAGGAATAATTTTCGAAAATAGTTAAAAATAATATGGTAGTGACCGAATGCTTCTTAGTATTTTCTAAGCATGTATTATTGATCTATGTTATGATTTAAGACTATGGTATTGATTTAACAATTTTGGAAAACCACAAGCTTGATTTCTCATTAATCTAGTGAGCAATATATGTATGTACCTTAATGTATAATTTTATTTCAAGCATCTGATAGCATATTATTGCTTTAGAACCTTGATTATATGTTCTATGAATTGATTAGAATTTTTGAAAACCAATTGCACATTTTCTTGAAAATACCGTTAGCATTATAGTGATATAGGTTGGTGTATGATTTTATTTTTGAACATGCAATGGTGTATTAATGCTTTAGTATATTATTTATGTATTGTGTGAATTTATTAGAATTTTTGGAAATCAAATACTAATTTAAATCAAATAAGCCTGAGCTTTGAGCTCTTGAAGGTGATGATTTAATTAGTTTTGATAAATATTATGATGTTATATTACTATACTATAGTGTATAAACATAGTATATAATTGTTGGAATTTTTGAAAATCAAATACCATTTTGAATCAAAAAATGCCGAGAGCTATTGAGCTCCATATGGTGATGATTCAAATGTTTTTGGTTGATGTAATGATGTTACAATGTTATAGTATAATGTTTAATCATGTTGGAATTTATTTGGAATTTTTAGAAATTGTTTGCTAATTGTTTGGTAATTATCTTGTAATTACCGTGAATATTGCTATATATTATTAAATGAATGGTTGGTGAACTATAGGTTATATTGGTGATGTATATTGATGTTGGGATATTATACTATGTATATTTCAATTTTGGGAATTTTTGGATAATTATTCCCTAATTATTGAAAATACCGTAACTATATATATGTATATATATAAATAGATAGCAAACAATATCATATGAATTTTATAAATTCATATTCTGGACCATAGTGTATAATAATGCACTATATTAATTTAGAAAAATTTTCAAAAGTCATTTGGTATTTTTAAATTAATTATCGAGATTTTCGATAATTAATAAGGATTTTTAAATCCTTTTTAAATCAGTTTATTAATAAAATATATGTTTAATTAATATTCTGGACATAATTAAATTTTACAAAATTTTATAAACATAGATTGCTATGTTTGAGATAAATGTTCATTTTATAACGTTTTAAAATCGAAAATCGTGTTTAATTATAAAAGGTTTATTAAAATGCGAAATTATTTATAAGTCATTGTTTACGTGATAAATCGAGAAATAGGGCTTTACATTTTCAAATCGATCAAATTCGATTTATAAAACGAAATAGTAAAATTCTTATTGGAAAGTGAAATTGTTGACTTTGTTGACCAGATGTTGACTTCGTTGACTTTTTAAGTCAAACGTGCGTTTACGATTGACGAATCGCCAAGATGCTGGCGTAAGATATACTAATTGAGTATGATACCTCATTAGTAAGAAAGATTTCACAATGAAATCCATATATCGAAAACGTGCTTATCGTTGAAAGTATCTCGAGGCGAGAACAATTGATTATATCGTGTTGGAGACGCATTGAATTCACTAAAATTCGATCACATCGATATGAAATATCGAGTTTATCTTAGCTTTTGAAAGTCTCGAGACTTGAGCGACGCACTAAAGCCTCGCTTTTTCGTAAAGGTGGACCTTAACGCGACGATCGGATTTTGACGACGATCGAACCTAGACTTTTACAACGAACCATAGTCGGTGGGCTTCTATCTTCAAAATGTGGGCCTTTTCTTACCCCACTAAAATGTGACTTTCTTTTTATTCCAAAATGAGTTTATTTACGATTACTATTCTACAACCTGTTATCAAATGTTTTATTTCATTACCCGCCAAAAATATTACATTTTGTGTATGGATCCCATCTATTTGCCGGGTAGAAATGTGGAGATAGTTGGAACTTTATTATGACGAGTTATGTCATTTGGGTCGCGCCAACCTTTTAAATGTCGGGTCTGTGCGGATGATAAATGCACAGCTAGGATTGGCGTGAAGGTTGGAACTATCTGTTGTGTTAACATATGCTAGTAGAGAGTATTTGTCTGTTTGTCAGACGGATTACTGACGGTCGCGGCGTCGTAGATGGGAGGCCTCCTCTCGGCGTTTAAATTTTTAATCTTGTTATGAATTGTTACTATGAGATATGGACCATACACACCAAGAAAATGCTTGGCGCCATGCTACTTTTGCGAAATGAAATGATTTTAGTAAGCCTGAGGCATTTCAACAAAACCTCGTGACTTACCCCGATATTAGCGCAGTAATCTTTTATCAAATGTTTTGGCATGAGTCCACCGAGTGCAATTTCTTGTACTCACCTGCATGTTTGTTTTAAATGCAGGTTGAGCTCTGATGGTGATGATGGGGAATGTGTTGAGCAGTCCAGTGTCCTTGACCAATATATTTGAATTTGTGGTTTATACCTTGAATGCATATCGTCATATATGTATTCACACACTTTCCATTGCTACACTCAACTCCTTTATTTATGCTTTATGTTTACGAACTATTGAGGTCCATCGGATCGGGCAAGTTTTGGGGTCCGATGGCTAACCTTTAAATCATTATGACACTATCTTCTATTATGTTCAAGCATGCTAGTTTATCTTTGTTATGCATCTCTATTTTATCCATGTAACCCTAAAATACTACTCCTAGTATTAGTCGCCCTCCAGTCCGGGTTGGTCCGGAGTGGGGTCGTGACATTTTAAAACCGAAAATACGCGTTTTATTTATAAAAAGGTTTATTAATGCGAAATTATTTATAAGTCCTTGATTTACGTGATAAATCGAATAATAGGACTTTACGTTTTCAAATCGATCAAATTCGATTTATAAAGCGAAATAGTAAGAAATTACTATTTGAAAGTCAAAATTATTGACTTTGTTGACCGATGTTGACTTCGTTGACTTTTTAAGTCAAGCGTCGTTTACGATTAATTTAATCACGCCATGACGCTGTAAGATATACTAATTGAGTATGATACCTCATTAGTAAGAAAAGATTTCACAAATGAAATCCATATATCGAAAACGTACTTATCGTTGAGCGTATCTCGAGAACGAGAACAATTCAATCGATATCGTGTTGAAGGCGTATTGAATTCACTAAGAATTCGATCACATCGATATGAAATATCGAAGTTTATCTTAGCTTTGGAAGTCTCGAGACTTGAGCGACGTACTAAAGCCTCGTCAGTAAGGTGTGGGCGCAAACGCGCGATTGGATTTTGACGAACGATCGAACTGGGACTTTTACAACGAACCATAGTCGGTGGGCTTTATCTTTAAAATGTGGGCCTTTTCTTACCCACTAAGATTTGCTTTATTGTTATTCTAAAATGAGTTTATTCTGATTACTATTCTACAACCGTTATCAAATGTTTTATTTCATTACCGCCAAAATATTACATTTTGTGTATGGATCTGTCTGTTTGCCGGGTAGAATTGTGGAGATGGTTGGAACTTTATTATGATAGGTTATGTCATTTGGGTCGGCGTGACCTTTTAAATATCGGGTCTGTGCCGGATGATAAATGCACAGCTAGGATTGGCGTGAAGGTTGGAACTATCTGTGTGTGTTAACATATGCTTGTAGAGTACTGTAGTCTTTGACGGGATTCTGACCGGTCACGGTGTCGTAGATGGGAGGCCTCACTCTCGACGTTTAATTTTAAATCTTGTTATGAATTGTTACTATGAGATCTGAACCATACACACCCGTAAAATGCTCGGCCGAGCTATGTTTACTGACCGAAATGATTTGGTAAGCACAGGCATTTTAACTAAAACCACGTGACTTACCGATATTGGCGTAAGAATTCAAATGTTATCAAATATTTTCGGCATAAGTCCACCGAGTGCAATTTCTTGTACTTAGCCCCGCATGTTTGTTTTAAATGTGCGGTTGAGCTCGATGGTGATGATGGGAATGTGTTGAGAGTCCAAAGGTGTCCTTGACCGATTTATCTAGAATTTGTGGTTTATACCTGAATGCATATCGTCATATATGTATTCACACTTTCATTGCTATACTCGAACTTCTTTATTTATGCTTTATGCTTATGAATTATTGAGGTCCATCGGATCGGGGCAAGTTTGGGGTCCGATGGCTAAACCTTTAAAACCATTATGACATCAACTCGTATTACATTCAAGCATGTTAGTTTATTTTATGCATCTCTATTTTATCCATGTAACCCTAAAATACTACTCTAGTATTAGTCGCCTCCAGGTCCGGGTTGGTCCGGAGTGGGGTCGTGACATTGACCGGTCCGGTGACCGTGGAAGAGCCTCGCTAGGGACACAACAATAGTTCTGAGATATGGTGATTACAAGAGAACATAGTCTGCGCAGACGAACTTTAGCTTCACAAAAGAATTTAGTAAGCTTGGGCCTTTTAAGATTAAACCACTGCGTTCTTGTTGAGATGGCATGAAAATTTACAATTTATCTGTATGTATGTATCTTTCGGCATATGACCACCGAGTGCTTTTGTACTCAGCCATGCATATATTTCTAAATGTGCAAGTTGATCTGTGATGTGAATGGTGAAGTGCAGAGCCGAGCTTTTGTCTAGTGTAGTTAAAGAATGCCCCGAGATACATGTATTCATACGTGTATCTCATTATCTTTTTTCACGCAAAATACTTGATTATATTTTAATTACGATGTCGATTCGCTTTTAGTTCAACAAGTTCGACCCCTTTCTATCCCCTCTTCTAATTCCCCATCCCTGGTCATGATTTCCCGGCTTGGTTATCTTTAGCAAAGTCCGGTCTTAACAATTTAGTTCTATATTACCGAAGAACAAATAAAGTAAGTACGACTTTCTTATTAATGTATTTACATGACTCGAAATTTTTAGTATAAAGTTTAAAGAATTTTAATTTTGAAAGTTCTATGAATGTTTTAAGAAACAAGGATAATTTTTTATATATTCATTCTCTACAATATTTTTATATATTAAAGAAAGTGGGATTGGACAAATAATTGCTATTTTTCTAATGAAAGGTCAAAATTATCACTTTGAGACATAGAATTGTTCTTATTTTTTTTCATGATCTATATTATCACCTAAGATCTATATTATACTATATTATTATTAAATGAAAAAAAATGGAGACATGTGTTATTTGTATAGTGATGGCCGAAAATTCCAAAAGGAAAAAGAAAGAAAGATATTTCATTTTTATTTGATAGTGAAAGGTATTTAATTTGATGATAAGATAAGATAAGATATTTAATTTGATGATAAGATAATATATTTATTTTGATGATAAGATAAGATAATTTATTTTTGTTTGGTAGTGAAAGGTGTTCATTTTTATGAGATAAGATATCTTATGTTGACTAAAGTTGATTTAAAAAACATGAATAAAGAGGATATATTATCAAGTGGATGAATTTTCTTCCTCATTTCCCCTAAACCACCGAAAACATAGAAAAAAAAGGGAAAGTGTTCTTCCATTTTCTCTTGAATTTCAAGTTAGAAAAATCAATTTCTTCGTCAATCGACTCCGATTAAAAGGTTAGAAATAGTCTAAGCTACTTAGATATTCAAAAATATGAGAAGCTCATCCATGAAAATGGAGTTATATGCTTTTGTTATTTCATGAGAAATTTGAAGATTTTTGTTAATGTTTAGGTTGTTAATTAAATATGTTTATATGATGGTTGTGAGTATGTATTATGAATTTGGTACAAAGTTGAGCATGTTAAAAGCCCAAGCCCAACCCAAAATAACCCAAAAACAAAAGCATAGGTTAAGAGCCCTAATCCTACTCACTCCATTCTCGCCTCCATTTCTCTCCCACAGATTTCTGCCGCGGCCACTGCCATCTCGTCTCGGTGGAACCGCCGTCGGTGGCGACAGCCACCCGTCGTCGCACTGTCGCCTCCTTCACGCCTGCTTTCTCTCAATTTCCCTCTTCTCTCGCTCTCTCTCGCATACCGACCCATCTCCCTCTCATTTCCACTCTGCCGTCGTCGTTCTTTTTCCAACGATGCGTCACCACCGGCGAGACCACCGCCATCGTCAGCGGGACCCTGTTGCCATCACCTCATTCCCTTCTCCCTATTTCTCTCTATCATCGCTCTCTGTCTCGCGCACATACAGAGCACCTTCACTCGTCTCGCTCTCGCTCTCGCTGTGCGATACACACGCACAGATCTGCCTTCCTCTCGCCTATCTCTCTCTCGTTTGCCTCTCTCCCGTCTTATGCCCTTCTCTCCCTCATCTATTCCTCTCTGTTTCTTACTCTGCCACTAGCCTCACCGCATCCCCGACGTCCGAACAGCTCCGTTGACGGACGCCGATGCTCTACCTCCAACGCCGCCCTCATTTTATTGTCCCACTGCCACCATCTCGACTCCGACAACACCTCATCGTCTCTACTCTATGAAACATCGACGCCATCATCACGTAGATTCCTCCAGCGACGTGCCACCATCCCACCGTCGCATCGTCCTCGGCGTCGTCTATTCCTCAGGATCCACACACACGCACACACGCATTGGGTAGATCTGCCCCTTTCTTTCCTAATTTTGTTTGTAAAAGAAATTATCTAACATTTTCCTTTCTCTCACAGGTTTGCAGGGCTGCCGCCTTTATTCCCCGTTTCCAACCTCGACGAGCAGCAATTGAACGACACCATCGTTGAATGCGGTGTATACCACTGTTGCCGATGACATTGTGCCATCGTCCATCCCTCTCTGATTCTTGATTCCATCGGACAGCAACAGAAGACCCTTGTCGATGTCGTGATGCCGTTTTTGTTATCGGTTGCCCGTAGCTCCTCAACCACAAGTTCATAATTCCTCTAATGTAATTTATTCTCTACTTTGTTCTTAAATGCTAATGGATTTTGAGTTATTGAGGTTGTATGTGTTTGTATATGTATGTTCAATTTCTGTAATCGGGGGATGCCTATAGAAGGTTAATGTGTATTCTTGTGACTCATTGTTTTGTTCTAAGAGGTATCAATGGGTTTATAAGGCATATAAGAGCAAGGACATCATCTAAAGATTGTAAAAATATAACGAGTGTGGAAACACTGATGTTGTTATGATATTCTCCAAATGGGTACATAGATAAAATAAAATGTAATTGTTTGGAACCTGTAATGTTGGTGTATTTGTTGTTGTTTCTCTTTTCTTGAAGTGGATGAATTGAGAGTGGGTTCTGGAAATCACAAGTATCATAAGCTTGTTGTAAATTCGAAAGAAAATTGAGAGGATAAGGAAAACATTACCGTTTGTGCAATGGATAAGATGGTTTGCTTATTTTTCTTTTTTGAAAGCAGATGAGTACAGAGGGGAAAATGATGTATTTGAGGAGTGGTGATATCTATAAAGGTATTCCATAGTACATGGATATGGAAGTAAATGTATAGGTGTGTGATGGTAAGTGTTGAAGAAAAGTGGAGTAAAGTAGGGAAAAGTTGAGGATTTGAAATGATGTGAGGTGATGTGACAATTTATCCAGTATAAAAAATATCTGGTTCGATTCGCAATTGTGTTCGTTCTCCGGCATTTGTTTTAAATTTTCTCGTTAGAATTAAAATCGAAACGTCGACGATTATAAATTTTAATAATCGCTCTAATTTCAAATCTCGATTTAGCTAAATAAATTAACAAATCAAAGTTTTAATTTCTTGGGTATTACAGTGTGCGTGTTGATTTCTTTAATGCATCACTTGTTTTTATACTACCCAAGAGTCATTTGACTATTCGTGCTTCACTAACATAAGACTATAGAACCGTGCGGGTCTACAAAAAATTCTTTAACTTATTTATTTGTAAAAATCTCGATAATTTAAAATTGTACCAAATTCATAATACATGCTTACAACCATCATATAAACATATTTAATTAACAACTTAAGCATTTAACAAAATTTCTCAAATTTCACATGAAATAACAAAAGCATATAACTTCATCTTTCATGGATGTATTTCTAAAATTTTTGTATATCTAAGAAGCTTGTACAATTTCAAACCTTTTAATCGGAGTCGATCGATGAAGAAATTGATTTTCTAACTTAAAATATTTGGCTCGACTTATAACTGTATTCGTTCTCCGACATTCGTTTAAATTTTCTCGTTCGAAAATAAAGTTTGAAACGCCGACGTTATAAATTTTTAATAATTGCTCTAAACTCAAATCTTGATTTAGCTAAATAAATTAATAATTAGAGTTTTAATTTCACGGGGTAATGTATATAGATTTCTTCTCAGAGGTTTATGGCGATTGTGGTCTTAAACCCTAATTGAGTAATTGGTGAAAGCTATCCTAGTTATTTTGTCATCTGTTTACGTTCATTTTCTCTGGTCGTCGGGTAGTGGGTAATCCGGATTAGTGATTCAAAGTTTTGGAAAATTTTCAATAGACTCTTTAGGAATCTTGTGATCGAGCAAAACGTTAGTATTTAATTCGAAATAAATATGGTTTATGAATGTGCAATTTGGGTGATTTTAGATCAAAACTTAATTTCATCATTTTTTGGTAAAGGGAGGAGATGAGGAGACCCGGGCACTATGCGCTCACCAAGCGGCCATACGTGGAAGGCGTGGGTCCTCGAAGGATGTAAGTACTTCTCGATACTTTGATTTTGTCTGTTGGGTATAGTTCATTCATAGTTAACATGCCGGGATAAAGTGGGTTTAGTCATTCATGGGTGATGTTAGATCTCTTGAACTAGTGCACGTCAAGTCTACCTAGTGTAGTGACGTGGTGTTCTCAACCTTCCATCGCCCGCATGTATGAGATTCCGAAAATGTCATACAGATTGGATAATTTGCTAAAATCAAATCATAAATTCTTGTAATAACCAAGTTTTGATAACAATAATTGATTTTTAGTTTGCTCGAATGATATTATTTTGATTTAGTATCAACATTTGAAAAAATTTATCATGTTTTGGGATGTTTTCTTTGTTGGATGTTCTTGCCATTGCCGGAGAAAGCATTAAGTTCTCTACACTATCAGCAATGAAATATTACAAGTTTACGAGTTCAAGTTTCACGTGGGTTTATTACAATGAGAACGAAGCTTCGTGATAGTGGGTTGTTAGATCCTCGTATGGTAATATCCTATGCCTCTTTTCTTTGAAGTTGTTACTTTTCATGCATAGAGATGTTTACTTGTGCTTTTCCTTCCTAGTTTATAAGAGTTAAATTTCAAACTCCGCTTTTACTTTTCTTTATCAACTAGACGACCTTCGAGTTGCTAGTTAATGTAAGTAAATCCCAAGCAAAAGTCGTGTAAGTAAATTTTGCATCTTTTCACTGGCTCTTGAAAATTACCACCCTCTTATCGCTTCACTTCATCACTATCGGTCCTAATATAAAGGTGAAGTTTTAACGTTCACATTCACTTGATAAGGATGGATGTCTTTGCTAGCTAGAATGCAATTAATCGGATAAATATTTTGGCGAGGAGGCGGTAGTAAAATATGCCTTGTAAATAAACCCTCTAGTCTTAGATCTCCTCGTGTGTTTGCCATGATTCGATGAAGTCGAGGAAACAACAATATTTGAGAATAGAAGAAAGCGAGCATCCTTTGCCATGATTTAGACTTTGTTTTGCCATTTCATGGCATAAATATTCCACTCGATTAATAGTATCTTGGAAATATATTTAGCACTTGATCGGCCAATGAGGCCGATGTATTCGTTCTTTTAGAAATATAACTTATTTGGGTTGATCTTTGCTCTATCCTTTTACGTAAGTCTTGTTAGGGACATTGTTTCGAATTATGGCAACTAAATGGTTTGCGGATAGCTTGCATTTTACGAAAGCATATGATTTTACGCAACTTGATATCTGTAGTTTCTTTATTCTTTATCGACACCATATTACTAATGTACACCATCGTCTCGGTCTATCTAAATTTATTGAGAGGTACGACGTTTGATAGGGTGGGTGGTGTTTTAACAACTCATAGCTTTTGATACTATAGTGTATTACATGTAATAACATGTTTTGTGTTTTAGGGGCCACCAAACAAGCTTGGAAAATGTGAAACATGTGGTGGAAATTATCATAATTGCCTGTGTCAACGTGAATACTTGACTCTAGCACTTCCGAAGATATAATGTTGGATTTTGGGTACCATCGTGGACATAATGAAGTGCATCGCAAGGTATCAAAACCGAGTCATTGTTTCTTCTCTCAATTGTAATATTGGATCCTGTCACTAACTTCTTATACCTAGATATCTAGAAAATAGTTAAAAGCGTCACTTTATGTCCATCTTATGAAAGTCTACTTACTGGGTATTAATCGCATTTGAAGTTATACAGAAACTTTGAAAGATCTTGCTCCTGCATGAGTTTTGTTCTTATTAAAAATATAAATGATGTTTTCTTTTGAAAAGTATACATATCTTTTAAACCCAAGAAGTAGAACTCGGTGCTTGTTTCAAGTGTAAAAACATTGGAGTTGTTCTTATGAACTTAGCTTTGTCCATATATAGGGCTTATCATCGGCAATTCCAGGTTTATATTCCTTTCATCTTTTATCCTTCTAGTTGCGATATTAATTATTGTTATTACGATAATGCATAATTATTTTGCTCGTATAGTCATTGCCATATACCTTGTCTTGTTGTTTGTCTTAGTCCTTCTTATAATCCTCTCATTTGTGATCAATGTTGTATCTAAAATCAAGAGATGGATGTTCTAGATGATGATTTTGCTTGATGAAACTTCTCATTTGATTTTCTCATTTTTTCTATTAACAAATGCTCCATAGTCTCCTCGAGGAAAAAGAGCGCAAGATTTCCTTAAGAAGATGAGAAATCCAAAACTTGAGCCTTTGAAGAAGACCGAGACACTTGAAAAAATAGTTAAAGATGTAATGCCATGGCGAGAAGTAGGCGAGTTATTGTGTGCTCGGATGTGGATATATTCTTGGTTAGGTACCCTACCTATGAATAAGCTTCATTATTGCATAGATTTTCTATGTCGTTACATCTAGTTAATTAAACTTAATTAAGATCTATGCATGTTTGTGAATGTAACTTATCTATGCATGGTGAATAACATAATTATGAGCTTGAGATTATTGGGTGGCGAAATAAAAGACATTCTTTGAAGCCTCGAGCTTCATCTCTGTTTAGTTATTACTTATGGCGGTGACGATAGAGTAGGGTTCCTATCTCATTGGGTGTTTCTTTAGTCATATCTATCTGCTTTTATATAAATCATATGTATGAAATAACACACACACTACCTCTTTTGTCTTACATAAGCAATTTGCCTCGCTAATGGGATTGATAGGAGTGTTCTTTCATTGCTTTGTCTCTATTTTTAAATACTAAAATTTTGCAACTTATTCACTTTTATAGGAAGTTCAAAGTTGTAACACACCTATTTGTAATTGAAGTCTAGCGTGATTCTTTTCGTCATAGAGGAGGAAGAGAAATTGTAAAAGTCTTGATGTTTAACATGATAATTGGGAAAGTCGAAAAGTAAACCATTGAGCAGGTTTATAGGTGCGAAAGAATTATCTTTGACTTCAAGGGCCCAAAATTGAGCCTTTTGTGTTCTATGATTTCTATCGAGTTTAATGTTTGGATTGTCAATGGAAGATGGAGGTATTTATTTAAAATAAATTTAAAACTTTAGTACAGTGTGGGTATGATTGATGCGCTCTTGAAATTCCCAGATGTCACATTTGAGATGTTATAGTGTATTGTCATTCAAAATACTCACCAACTTGAGTTTAAGTTACCTTTCTAGAGCTAGATGAAGAATTTAGCATGTTAGGTTTTAGATTCTAATGCCACAATTATCGATGTAGTTAGATCTTGTGGTTGTCTATTGTACCATTTAGAGAGGATTGTGTTTAATTGTAAGGATTACTCATCTCTTTGTTATGCTTAATCTATCTTAATAAAATTTTATTGTATCTTCTAGAAAAGAAAAAAAGAAAAAGCTACATGAAATAAGTATAATGAACTTAGTGGGTGTTTGGCAATCAAAACAACCGGAATGTGGGGATTGGTAAAATGATGGGATAGGAATTTATGTTGATGTGATTGTAGATTGTTGTATATGAGAACTTCTCTTAGGTGCCAAGTACGATGTGCAAAGTAATATAGTCTGGTTGGTTTAATTAGGTGCATCGGGATTGGTCAATGCAATTTCGTTGAGATTAGGGATCCATTGTTCCTCTTTGGCTTTTGAATCTTATAGGACAAGATGAATGCATGAGCTTTTGAAAGACATCAAAATAGTCCTTACACACATACTCCCTCCTTTTTTTTAAGTGTCCCGTTAGCATTTTTTCCTTGTTTTTTAATAAGTGTCTTAGTTTGCAATTTGAGAGTAAAATTATGATACATTTTTTATTTACTCTTATTTAATACTCTTGGAATTTGACAATTAGCCGTGTGAATGCATTAATCATGGTAATTAATAGGGCTATAGAGGTAATTTTTATTTTCTTGGTATATGTAATTTGATGGCGGGATCACTTACAAAAACGGAGAGTATTTATTGATGCATCATATTCACTTTTCCCCCCTCAATGGTCTTAGGATGCTTTCTTAAAATTACATCTCTTTTACTCATTTCTTAGATAATGCACGTGTGTTGATAAAACTTTAAAAGTAGAATTGAAGCTCCCTTGAAATATCTTACATTTATGTTTAGTTTTTTCCTCTCGATAATGATGTCCCTAACAACTATTTGTTCTAGGTATGGTTAAAGGTTACAATTGAAAATCGACATGATCGTACTAATGTTGCCGAATTTGCCGTAGCTTGAAGAATGCTGTCGCTCTTTCCCACACAAAGGGAAATGTTAATTTGCCTTTAAATCTTAATCTAAAGGGCCTACAATCTCTTGAAAAATATGCGTGATGAGGTACTCAGACATTTTAAGTTTCAATATGATTAAGAGATCATTCCTCGGTTCAAGATGATTAAGGGATCATTCAAGGACATCTTGCAACTTTGTCTTGGGTTATTAACTTATATCTTTCATATTTTCCATCACCCATTGATTCATTCGTTTCCTTTTGTCTTGTTTCTCTCCATTCTTCATTTTTCTTGAGTTGTGAGTTGCTTTATCTAAATAAGAGACACGAAAACCTTATGGTGACTAATATTTTGTGCCACCAACCGCCATACGACCTTTAGTTTTTGTGGATGGTGGAACACAGAGGTAATCCCGAGCATGAATATACACTTGCCATTTATCATAATAGAGACATGACTATTCTCATTGATTTTTGTATGCATGGTCAAATTCTTCATTTTTTTTATGTATTGGAGATAACTCAAGATAAAGTCACACAATTGATTTTATGAAAATAATGTTCGTGACCATCGATAGAGATGTATGTGATGTGAGATCTATAATGCTTATGCATTACCATTAGGAGTTTGATGACTTTTGTTTCCAATATGAGATTTGCTATTATAGCATGCACGTAAATTATACTTTTTCTGTTTCCAAAATATATTCCTAGAAATCTTCAATGCGGGTTTTCATAAAACTTGTTGATTGTTTTATGTCACAGCCCCACAATCCTAAGTACGCATTAGCGGGGACTATAATCGTAAACATGAATGAACAAACATGGAGACTCTCTTTAATAAAAGCGTAATACATATGTCATTTATATTTTGGACTATATTACATAATTTGGGGTTCTTCTGCAATGAAGACATGTGATAAGTACATATGACGATGTACTATCAAGGTATAAACTTTTCAAATACAACATTCCTATTGCTCAACACTTGCTCCATCCATCATCCGCTCAACTTGCACATTTAAAACAAACATGCGGTCGAGTACAAGAATGCACTCGGTGGACTCATGCGAAAACATTTTATTTTCTTTGAATTACATCGCCACATCATGGTAAGACAAGGGTTTTAGTTGAAAATGCCTTGTGCTTACTAAAATATTTTCATCGAGTTCATAAAATCATCGTCGGCGGGCATTTTTCTTGGTGTGTATGATCCATATCCCTTATCATCATTCATCATAACATCATAACATCATAGTTGAGCGCCGTGAAGGAGGCCTCCTCTACGACGCCGTGACCGTGAATTGTCCTTACAAAGACACACATACGCCTTAGGTGTACACGTTAATCTAGCTGTATTGTCCTTCCGGCACAGGATCCGATATCGATTTTCGTTCATAAGTTGGGAGCGACCCAACAACATTCATAACATTTCATAACATCTCATAATATCTCATGGATATGATACATACACAAAACATAAACATTTTGGCAGGTAATCATGTAAACATTTTATCAGCAGTTGAAATAAGCATCGTAAATAAATATTTCAAAGCATTTTATTTTGAGTAGAGTAAAGCCCACCGGACCGTGGATTGCCTTAATCCCATTTCTTGGACTGTAAGTCCTAGCTTTAGCCTATCTATTCTTGGCCTTGAGGTTTTGGAGCTGGAAAAATCCATTGGGTCTTAGAACCCATATTTCTATTTTAGTGTATATCATGGTATGATATACACTCAATTGACCATGTGGTAGCACCTAGTCAAATATTTCACGTTAAGGTATGCTTTAGTGAAAATATCGTATCATGATGTTTTATCATAATTGTACATCTTATAATGCTCTATCGTACCTTGCGACATAACATAATGAATGCATCGATTAATAGCATGTTAGTCACATAAGGCATACTTCACATAGGGGTTTCTAACACTTAGTCAAATTTCAAGTGTTTTAATTTCAGCAAAACAGCTTGAAACAACCCAGTGACGTACTTTGACGATCCATAACTCTCGATTCTGAATCGTGTGGTCGCACAAAGATACATTCTGAAACCTCTAAACATGTAATACAAGTTCTAAGAAGGAATTAAATCCAAAAGAGTCGTGGTTCTGAAGATATAGGGTCTCAAAGTGGGCAACTCAAACTGACTTCTATACTTTAGAAATTTTTCAGAATTTCAGTTTAGCTTAACGACGAGGGTTTTGCGAGGCTCGTAACTTTTGACTCACAATACCAAAATGGCTGCAGGCTACCAATTTAGAAACCTTGTAACAAGTACTACATATGTCATGAAGACCACACTGGAAAATATCTAACGTATCGAGAAATACATAAGTCCAAAGTTGACTAGTTGAAATGGGCGGTTTCAAAGTGGGTGACTTTGGATCGATGAAAGGTATACCTATAAAACTTGGTTTGGGATCAAACTTTCCAGATCATAACTAGACATGGTGAGAAACATTTCTTATGAAGAAACCCATGTCCAAATCGGACTACAAATGGCTTGAACACCTCACGTAAAAGACATACTCGAACAGCCTATTATATGAAAAATTTACTAAGGCGGTTTGTCCAAAACAACTTCTCAGAATGTATCAACTTTAAAAATTCACCGTGAGTTCATTATAAGGAATCTGAAATGAAACCAATCATATTGAAAATCCACTTAAGTCTAGTTTTATCCAGAAAAAGCCTCACTCAATGATTCACAATAGATTGGGAGATAAAATATTTTACCACAAGCTATCACTCCGTGACAATTTTGTGCGATTAGCTTGTAAAATCTGGAATAAATAGTAAAGATTTTAGAAAATTCTGAAAATTTACAGGAATAGACATGCTGAATTATGTTTCGACAAATTTCAGAGGTTTATAATTAGCCAAACTTAAAACGAAAGCCACGGATTATGGGTGATGAACACGGCGATTTCGCAGATTTGTGCAGTGTTTTTGATAAATACAAATAAAATATCAAATCAAGTTGGATGGACTTGAAATTTTACAGAGGCATACTAGACACATATAATTTCAACATATCAAAATTCACAATCATCGGACCACTGAAACTTAGTCAAATAAATTCGTGAAGTTGCTGTTCGTCCAGGAAATCAACATGCAATGGTCAAAAGTATTGAATCTACCTATTAAATCAACATGCAATCACTTTCAAGCATAGACCCAACACATTCAAGCATATTGATGAACATGCATGTGTATATCTTGATCATCCCTAGGATCTAAGGAGATGGTATCTACCTTAGCCACGAAATCGAGAGGATGAAGAGGAAGGGACGGTGTCCATCTTGAGCTAGGAGCTTATGTCCACTTTTTTTGAATGGTGGAGTGGCTGATCTTGGAGCTGTTCTTGGAGCTGTTCTTGGAGGGGATGGACGAAAATGGGGAAGAAGATGAATGAAATCTGATTTTGGAGGGGAGAGAGGTATGGGATGTGTGTGGGGTGCTTATGGGTGTGATTGTCACCCTTAATACATGTAGTTGACACTACACACTTCTACCTACACACCACACACATGCACGAAAATTACATATATATGTATATATATATATCAGATTTTAATAGTGTAGTTAGGATATAATTAATCCAATGTCACTTAGATACATGTAATAGATAAATCGACAAATAAGTGCTTAGTATATATGTATATAGCTCTCGCTATTACACTATGCCAAAGGGTCCAAATTTTATTTTCCATGCCAAACATTGATATATGTTATGACATATAGTTTAGATGATAAATAATATCATAGGATAAATTAATGGCATCATTTTATGCGATTAAAATCGAGTTCGAAAATTAGGGTTTTCGAACGTTTGAAAATTGGTAACTATCGAATCTTGATGATCTAGCATTGATTTAATGCTAAATCATACTGTAATTACATATACCAATCATAGGAAATTAATTCCTATAATTTCTTGATCGATTAAAACGCTTTTCGTTTCATCTCAAAACGTTAACGTTTGAAAACGTTGCAAACGCGTTCATTATCGACTCATCTCGAAATGGTCGTCATTACTTTAATAAATTATTCCATTAATAATGGAATTTAATTCTAAGCTTAATTTCTTAGAAAAATTTACGACGTTTTAACTATCGATACTGAAATCGACGTTAAAGTAAAATACTACCTATACACTTCATATACTCTTATTCCTTAATTCACAATTCTCGGTGAATGTAAAATAGAATTCATTCCTTCAGTAAATAATCGAAATCATTATTCGATATCTTATGGATTGAATCATCTCGGTAATTTCTAATTTACGGGTTTTAAATACATGAATTAGGCGTTTAATTCTGGGGTATTACATCCTACCCCTTAAAAGAAATTTCGTCCCGAATTTGCATACCTCATAAAGTATGGGTATCTTAACATCATAACATTATAATTTTCTATGTGCTTTTCTTTCGTCCATGGTTCTTCCATTGGACTTTCATTATAAGACCCAAACTTGTTTCTTTAATCGTTGAATCGTACGATCAAATTAGTCGTAGATTTCCATCATAACTCATCTGAGTCAAAGGTCATGTCATCATGTTGGTTTACGAGAATTGGGTCATTTTCGTATTTCCTTAACTGCGATACGTGGAAAAAACATTTCGTATTTCCCCCCAAATGTGGTGGAAGTATCAGCTATAGGCTACTAGGCTTATAATTGTTAGGAGCTCGTAAGGTCCTATAATTCGTGATCTAATCATTCTTTGTACCTGAATCCTTATAATTTCTCTAGATGGAGAAACCTTAAGAAATTTTAATTCCGCATTCAAGAATGCAGTTCGGGTTTACGCGTACCAGCGTAAGACTTTTGTCTGTCCTAAGCTTTTCTTATTTCTTGCCTCGTTGGTAGATATCTTAATCGTTTCATTTACAACGTCAGGATTTTATACCTTTGCTCACCTACTTTGTTACAATAAAGTGGTGGTCAATACTTTTTTTCGTACGCTTATAAGGCTACATTAATCGTTGTTCGACACTACTGATCGTACATAAACTTAACAAATGATATAATATGTTCCCGCTTAACCCTTGGTTTAACACTTATGTTCTATCGTATCCTTAAACATTCATATTGTCCCTTTGATCGCCCTTCTGCCTGTGAGTGGACATCTATAATAAGGCTCAATCTCGTGTCCAACTTCTTTTGGGAGTTAGTTAAAAATCTAGGGGTACTCTTGAAGTCTCTATCTGAACTGATAGGTTTTGGTACTCCTTGTAAATATACGATTTCCTTTATGTACGACTGAGCTAACTTATCGGATCTATGAGTCATCTGAATAGACAGAGACAAAACATAATTGGCGAGTCAATCCACTACTAGCCATATAGTAGTGCGACTTCTTTATGACTTTGGTAAAATTTGTCATAAGATCTATTTCTATATCATTCTATTTTCATTCGTGTAGTTCTAGAGATTATACTCTCTTATAAGGCCTTTGATACAATGCCTTTACTTATTGGTAACCGAGACACTGCTCGACAATATGGTTATATCTTATCTCATTCCTTCCTATCTAACATTTCTCATAATTCACAATGTCACTTAATAATGCCCGTTGAGCGGTCTAAGAAGGATCATGAAATTCATTCTTGGTTTCATTTCTAAGCTTATTATTGCTTGGAATTATATGTATATATATATCTCTTTTAGACAATAACATTGTCCAACGCTCTTAAAATCCTTGACTCTTCATTTCTTATCTTAATTAGTATTCTATTCCCATCTTCATTCTCTTTTAGTCATATTTCACTTTGGTTGTGGAATACTACTTATATTAGTCACGATTGCCCGACTATTACAGGTTCTCGCTTTCTTAATCTTTCCAATGAGTTTTCCTTTTCTATAAGGACATACCATAATTTAGACTGAATTTTATATCTTAGGCATTAGATTCTACATTATCCTTCCTTAGGTGATTATTTATCATAATTATAATCTTTTCTTGATTCATCTTTCTATCCCGTATCCAAGTTTCTTTGCTCGACGATAATTTCAACTTTTGTGAATTGTGAAGGTTTCTTAACTTATTGTTATAGGAGTGATGTCCTCGCGACTTTGGTATTTATACTCATCACTATCGAGGTAATAGATTTTGGCACTCCGTGAAGCCGTATAATCTCCTTTACATACACCGGGCTAACTTGTCGATCCATAAGTACTTTGGATTAGTAAAAGTGAGCACTCTTGGTGAGTCTATCAACAATTACCCATATGGCGGTGTTCCTCTTTTGATTTGGGTAAGTTCAGAACGAAGTCCATCGTTATTTCATCCCATTTCCACTCGGGTATTTTCAACGGTGTAACTTTCCGTATGGACGTTGGTGTAACGCTTTCATCTCTTGGCAAACAAGGCGGTGTTCTACGAAAGAAGCTATGTCTCGTTTCATGCCTTCCCACCAAAACTTTTCTTTCAGGTCTTGGTACATCTTAGTACTATCTGGATAGGCGGTGTAGGGTGTTTCGTGAGCCTCACTCATTATTTCATTTTGAAGTTTTGCGTCGTTCGAACGCATATTCTTCCTTCGACAATAAGGCGTTGTCGACGCCTCACGGAAGTTCTTAAATCCTCCACCCTTACCCTTTCTGGATCTTTTCTAACTTTTCCTCCATCCTTTGTCTCGACGATCCTTTTCTTAAATCAGATTCATCACTATTTCAAGTCATGAGTTGGGAAATTACATTCATGTGGCCTAAGTCATTGTGACACATAAGTTATTATTTATCTCATATTAATACATAGCCTTACTTTTATTAATCCGTGAGAATTGTGACTCTATTTTGGGGTAACTATCTTATTGGTCTAGTTACCTTAGAGAGTTCTTAATAGATCTCTAACGTAAGTCAATTAATCTATAAAATTCATGATCTTATTTTAGGTCATTGACGCCTTTCATCTTTAACTGCTTTTGTCCTTTATCGGATCTACATTGTTTTCTTCTCTGAGATCTACTATGTGCACGAGGAATATTTCTTTAAGCCAAAATTCACACATCGTTTCTTGCAAATTTGCCGGCTCTTAAAGTCGTAAGACAGCCCTTGATTTTCTTTATGTTCTTTCTCGTCCTTTGAATAGATAAGAACATCATCTATGAGGATTGAGATAAAAATTATCTAGGTATGTGTGAAACACTCGATTTTGAGGTTCATAAATGTATCGGTGCATTGGTTAGTCCGAATGGCTTAACTATTATCTCATAGTAACCATATTTTATTCGAACAATTCATTTCGTATTTGGATATCATTCTTTAAGACCATATAATATTACATCATAATGCCTCGGTGAGGACTTTTCATACATTACTTACGAGGGTCGGTCTACTGAAATGATTGATTCTGGCGTCTAGTTCTTTTTACACTCAAAACTTTGACACTTCTTCACCATATTCATAAACTCTTCCGAACTCGTTTATTTTAAATATTATAATCACATCATTTTCATCATAAACCATTATTTACATATAAGTCTCATAGGATCCTAAGATTCTATGTCTTTGAGTGACCTTTGTCGTAGTCGTACTCTCCTTGAAACTTGTCTTTCTCCAAGCACGCTTTTATTTTCATACTTGATGATCATTCTCTTCGCAGAGCCAGGGTCAAGTTGCTCTCTTTCTTCTTTGGTACAAGAAGTGTGTGTTACTTTTATCAGAAAGTATGGTTGAGTTGGTAGCGGTAATTCTCTTAATCCGCGAGGACGATAAGATTTTGTCCTTTTGCCCTTCTCGTCTCTTTCTGGTACCATTGATGGCACAGGACGTGGGGCGGCGTTCGGAACATCAAGGTACAACCATTCCTTTATACCGTGCAGTGTAACTTGCCGAGGACTAGGACAAGTACTCGTAGGTGTTGTTTCCTACGCATTATATGTATACTTGAGCCTGTTGACAAATCCTGGTAAGTCTGTCCAGGCTTTGGAATTTTTATCAGGGAGAAAATATTCTCTTTATACTTCTTTTGCAAAAATTCTTCCAATCTGTTGGCAACTGACAGATACGTCGTTGGGTACCCTCCTCATTTGACACTCTATAGTTACGAGTATCCATCCAGAGGTGCAAAAATTTTCTCCAAAACTGTTCTAAATTCATTCCTAGTTCATATCAAAAGAGCCGATATGCTCGTGTGAGTTATAACCTTGTAGGGCTTAGGGTTAACTTTTTACTCGTCAAACTCCCTTTTTCTCGACATCTGTAAACATATAGTTCTAGATGAGTCCGACTTAAATTAAGCAATGGAGGGAATTTTTAATAAGAAAGATCTCTTAAAGAATTATACAATTTAAGACATATATAACCGTAGACTACTTGTGACACGACTCATGAGACTTATCATAATACTCATTTCGTTTACATCTTGATCAGTATGTTGCCTTTAAAGATATTCGCATAGGCGAACAAAGGAGTCTTGATATTACGTGTAAAATCTCTAACGAAAAGGCTAGGCCCCGGCCACCAATCACATGAATGACAGCCATTTCCGAAACTTCTTGTCTCTAAAATTATATCTACGTTCCACATAGATATAATGATCCAAATCATTAGATAGCACTTTAGGCGATTCTAGGTTCAATTCTGAGCTTGAGCAACATTTGCGATGGTCAAAATTCTCGTATAGGTAAGGGGATTTTCATTTCTTGATTCGCTTACCCCAGTTGGGTTCTATAGCTTCTACGCACACTTGTGCGATGTTAAAAAACAAGCACCTATATCGAACAAGATCTTACAGTATTCTCGAGAAATTTTCCTCACACCTATTCTCGCCTTTTGGTTGTGCTTGTTCTGCTTTCGATGCAAGGTATAGGCTTTGGTCTACGATGTTCCGCTTATTCAAGTAAATGTCTATTTCATATGTCATTTGTCCTTTCCGTTGGGACATTATGTTCCCTTGCTATGGTCTTCGTTGCCTCATTCACCCTATACTTCTCGGTATTAGTATCGTTATGCTTTTATCGATAGCATTCATGGTTAGGTTTACATCAACCTATCCTTTGATATTGATATATTTCAATAATGAAATTTTATCGTAGAGATCGCCATGTCTCTATCACTATCATTTATTTCTAATCCAAGATGAATGATTTAATTCCCTTTTCACTTTATCGATCTTAGAAATATATTTCTCATATATATTCTTACTTTAAACTCTTTTCCAGAGAAATCCTTGTACTGGCATTTAGTGCCATCATTTGTAATATCCCTTTTTGGATATACATCATTTCTTCTTAATCTTTTATTGATTCATCATGCAATTTCGCATAAGATAAAATCCTTTGTCCACTAGGGACGTATTATACTTTTGCCTTGATGTCAAAAATCTTTACCACTTTCTTGACATTCAATGAATGATTCATTCCCATGTCCGAGATACTTAATGTCCCATTTTACTGATCGTCACAAATGTGTGAGGGATAATCTTTCCAATTGGATTTATCTTAAAGTCCCTCAATGTGAATCTCTTCCTGTGTTCTCTTGGATGGATTTCCTTTGCAAGATCTATAGAAACTATCTTGCTTGTTAACTATTAAGTTACACAAGACAAGCGTTTTGTGTCATTATAACTTAGGGTATTAAGATTCATTTCAAAATAATGAATATATTTCTTAATCTGTTTCCTTACTTCAAGGGAATTACCTTACTTATCGAAGACATAACATTTCTGAAACTTATGTCATATCATGGACTATCTAATTGTATAGCTCATAATTCCTTCTGCTATTTTTGACTTTTGTCCATTTTCTTGAGCATGGTATCTGAAAGTAATCTTACTTTCTTTATACTTCGGTTCCCACTTTCAGGACTAGAATCGTTATCATTGTCATATGGCTTGGTAGGGTAGTACATTCGTACACCATAACTTAATTCTAAGCATCTCATTACCATGTCTTGACTTTGGAGTTATTTCCTCCATACTTAGTTCACATACTAGGGATATCCTAGCTATTCACACATCTCAATGATTATGATCTCTAAATCTCATTATCATTCGTCCAACCAAGTTTCATTATTACTAATCGATCATGCTCAAGCATAATCTCATTGATTGAGGTATAAGGCGAAAGATTTATTGTCTGAGACGTTATCATTTCCTTATATATATATATATTCTTTGAAAAGAATATCTTGTATGCATCTTCATTCTTTTTTAAACATGTCCAACCTACTAACGAGGTTTCAAAGACATCCAACTATCTTAAAGATAAGTTGTAATCGCTCTCGTCATGACATAATAAGGAAAATCCATATCCTACAGGTATCATATACTTTTCTTTACTTTTGCTCTTTGCATTCAATGCTAAAGAGTATCTTATTCATAACTTTGTTATCATAATAGTTGTATGATGATATAACTTTACTGTCATCAATCTTTGTAAAGCCCATCAAGGGTCATCACATTCATGTGTATCATAGGAAAAATATCTCATTTCATCGAGATTTTCTTTACATCATAATTTCTTGATGTCTATCACTTTACTGGTCTGAAATTTTTAGGTGACTGTGATAAGTCAACCTATTCCATGCCCGACATTTATCGCTTTACTAATTCGTACTTAGGTGACAGGGTAAGTCAACATTTATCATATTTGATGGTTTCAAAAAAAATCAATGAGAAATTATCACGATTACCTACAAAAGGTACTGTCTCATCCATCAAGATAACATCTTTTCAATGATTGAACCGATATGCTCCTTGGATCGAATAAATAGGGCTCTAGGGTCCAAGACCGAGCGACGACTCACCGAGATTTCTTTGGTCATATGGGCTGGCGGACCGTCACAATTATATTCTCGGTCACATAAGGCTTTGGGTTCAAAAGGACACTTTATAAATTTTGGGTTTGAAAATTTTCTTGGAAAAATGAGAAACTCGAATGAATTCTCAATTGAACTAGGTCATGAGTTAAACTCAATGACAAATTGGGTAGTGGATATAATTTGAAAGCTTATATACCCGTAATAGGTCATCAACAAAGTTCTCATGTATGTCATGGTTCTACTTGTATTCTTCAAGATCTTACTTTCTTAGTAACATTCTAGGATTCAGATCATACTATAATGCCTTACTCTTTTCAAATCATAGAACTAACTTCAACTGATTCTCATGAATTCTGTAGTAGGAATCAGAATTTGGTCCTTCATAAGAAATGAAGTACAGTTCATTAGGAACACGTAGGAGAAAACCATACGTAAATCGGAGTTCACATGATCGAGAACTAGTCATAACAAAATCACTGCGCAGTGCAGAAACATTTACGCGCATTCGCGCCGAGGTCATAAGTGATGCCGACACCAAGGTCGTGCATGCCGTTACCGATGCCGAGGTAGTACAGAATATTGCCGACACCGAGGTCAGACAAACTATCCCAATCGACATGTCAAAGGCGATGTTATAAATGCCGATTTCAAGTCGACAATCGCGCATGCCGAGGTCGAAACCGAGATCGTACATGTCGGTCGAACAATTTCGTATAAATCTTTCACTTTTCTTCACTCAAGATGGAATGAAGTTCTCAAATCCATCACTAATCTTGTTCTTGTAATTGAAGGAAATTTTACTTCTATGTTCTTTCGTAGAAAGGGATCATGCGTCTTATAAGGTCTACGCTCATTGAACTAGCATGCTCATCATCATAATCAACTTTGAGATTGAAGTAAAACTTGAATATTCCTACATAGCTCATTTATATCAAGACGTATTTCGTTGAATTTAAAGAATTCAACATAACATATTTGACAATTCAATGTCCAATCTCAATCATTTTAAAACGTGAAAATCATAACTTTGTTCATAATAATGAACCCTTATTAAATTCGTGAATTAAATATTTCATCTTTGCACATCATGCCAAAACTTTCTCATATCATTGTCATCATCTTTCTTATATCTTCCTTCCTTTCATAACTTTCTTGACAAATCATTTGTCATATCATTCATTCTCAACCTTTCTCATAGCTTTCATTTCTTTTGAAAGATCATATTAATTATCATTCACTTTACGACATAATATTTCATTTGCAATTTTGCAATAAATTTTACTTTAAATAAATTCACGTACTATTCATTTCACTTAAAAATTTATTTCACTTTCAAACTTTTCGCTTTCAAACCGAGAAAATAATTTCATAAACATTCGTCTTGGCGGTGCTAATTTTCAAAACTTTGAAAAAGGAGTCATTTACCTCATTTCGTTGAGCTTGATGTGATGGAGTGTTGAGCATTGTCACCGATCTCTAGAAGTCTAATGACTTAATCTAGACTTAACCCTAAAGGATATTTTGGGTTCAAGAGCGAACTGCTCTGATACCACTCTGTCACAGCCCCACAATCCTAAGTACGGATTAGCAGGGACTATAACTGTAAACATGAATGAACAAACATGGAGACACTCTTTAATAAAAAGCGTAATACATATGTCATTTATATTTTTGGACTATATTACATAATTTGGGGTTCTTGCAGCGGAAGACATGTGATAAGTACATATGACGATGTACTATCAAGGTATAAACTTTTCAACGACAACATTCCTATTGCTCAACACCGCTCCATCCATCATCTCGCTCAACTGCACATTTAAAACAAACATGCGGTCGAGTACAAGAATGCACTCGGTGGACTCATGCCAAAACATTTTATTTTCTTTGAATTACACTGCCAACATCATGGTAAGACACAAGGGTTTTAGTTGAAAATGCCTTGTGCTTACTAAAATATTTTCATCAGTTCATAAAATCATCGCCTGGCCAAGCATTTTTCTTGGTGTGTATGATCCATATCCTTATCATCATTCATCATAACATCATAACATCATAGTTGAACGTCGTGAAGCGAGGCCTCTCACGACGCCGTGACCGCCGTGAATTGTCCTTACAAAGACACAAATACCTTAGGTGTACACGTTAATCTAGCTGTATTGTCCTTCCCACGTGATCCGATATCGATTTTCGCTCATAAGTTGAGCGACCCAACAACATTCATAACATTTCATAACATCTCATAATATCTCATGGATAGGATACATACACAAAACATAAACATTTTGGCGGTAATCATGTTAACATTTTATCAACAGTTGAAATAAGCATCGTAAATAAATATTTCAAAAGCATTTTATTTTTGAGTAGAGTAAAGCCCACCGACCGTGGATCGCCTTAATCCCATTTCTTGACTTGTAAGTCCTAGCTTTAGCCTATCTATTCTTGGCCTTGAGGTTTTGGAGCTGGAAAAATCCATTGGGTCTTAGAACCCATATTTCTATTTTAGTGTATATCATGGTATGATATACACTCAATCGACCACGTGGTAGACTTAGTCAAATATTTCACGTTAAGGTATGCTTTGAAAATATCGTATCATGATGTTTTATCATAATTGTACATCTTATAATGCTCTATCGCACCTTGCGACATAACATAATGAATGCATCGATTAATAGCATGTTAGTCACATAAGGCATACTTCACATAGGGTTTCTAACACTTAGTCAAATTTCAAGTGTTTTAATTTCAGCAAAACAGCTTGAAACAACCTAAGTGACGTACTTTGACGATCCATAACTCTCGATTCAGAATACGTATGGTCGCACAAAGATACATTCTGAAACCTCTAAACATGCACTACAAGTTCTAAGAAGGAATTAAATCCAAAAGAGTCGTGGTTCTGAAGATATAGGGTCTCAAAGTGGGCAACTCAAACTGACTTCTATACTTAGAAATTTTTCAGAATTTCCAGTTTTAGCTTAACGACGAGGGGTTTTATGAGGCTCGTAACTTTTGACTCACAATACCAAAATGGCTGCAGGCTATCAATTTAGAAACCTTGTAACAAGTACTACATATGTCATGAAGACCACACTGGAAAATATCTAACGTATCGAGAAATACATAAGTCCAAAGTTGACTAGTTGAAATGGACAGTTTCCAGTAGGTGACTTTGGGTCGATGAAAAGTATACCTATAAAACTTGGTTTGGGATCAAACTTTCCAGATCATAACTAGACATGGTGAGAAACATTTCTTATGAAGAAACCCATGTCCAAATCGGACTACAAATGGCTTGAACACCTCACGTAAAAGTCATACTCGAACAGCCTATTATATGAAAAATTTACTAAGGCAGTTTGTCCAAAACAACTTACTGTAATGTATCAACTTTAAAATTCACCGTGAGTTCATTATAAGGAATCTGTAAATGAAACCAATCATATTGAAAAGCCACTTAAGTCTAGTTTTATCCAGAAAAGCCTCACTCAATGATTCACAATAGATTGGGAGATAAAATATTTTACCACAAGCTATCACTCCCGTGACAATTTTGTGCAGTTAGCTTGTAAAATCTGGAATAAATAGTAAAGATTTTTAGAAAATTCTGAAAATTTACAGGAATCTTCTAGACATGCTGAATTATGTTTCTGACAAATTTCAGAGTTTTATCATTAGCCAAACTTAAAACGAAAGCCACGGATTATGGGTGATGAACACGGCGATTTCGCAGATTTGTGCAGTGTTTTTGATAAATACAAATAAAATATCAAATCAAGTTGGATGGACTTGAAATTTAACAGAGACATACTAGACACATATAACTTCAATATATCAAAAATTCAAAATCATCGGACCACTGAAACTTAGTCAAATAAATTCGTGAATTTGCTGTTCGTCCAGGAAATCAACATGCAATGATCAAAAGTATTGAATCTACCTATTAAATTAACATGCAATCACTTTCAAGCATAGACCCAACACATTCAAGCATATTGATGAACATGCATGTGTATATCTTGATCATCCCTAGGATCTAAGGAGATGGTATCTACCTTAGCCACGAAATCGAGAGGGATGAAGAGGAAGGGACGGCTGTCCATCTTGAGCTAGGAGCTTATGTCCACTTTTTTGAATGGTGGAGTGGCTGATCTTGGAGCTGTTCTTGGAGCTGTTCTTGGAGGGGATGGACGAAAATGGGGAAGAAGATGAATGAAATCTGATTTTGGGGGTGAGAGGGTATGGGATGTGTGTGGGGTGCTTATGGGTGACAATTGTCACCCTTAATACATGTAGTTGACACCTACACACACTTCTACCTACACACCACACACATGCACGAAAATTACATATATATGTATATATATATCAGATTTTAATAGTGTAGTTAGGATATAATTAATCCAATGTCACTTAGATACATGTAATAGATAAATCAACAAATAAGTGCTTAGTATATATGTGTATATAGCTCTCGGCTATTACACTATGCCAAAGGGTCCAAATTTTATTTTCCATGCCAAACATTGATATATGTTATGACATATAGTTTAGATGATAAATAATATCATAGGATAAATTAATGGCATCATTTTATGCGACAAAAATCGAGTTCGAAAATTAGGGTTTTCGCGTTTGAAAAATTTGTAACTATCAAATCTTGATGATCTAGCATTGATTTAATGCTAAATCATACTGTAATTACATATACCAATCATAGGAAATTAATTCTATAATTTCTTGATCGATTAAAAAGCTTTTCGTTTCATCTCAAAACGTTAACGTTTGAAAACGCTGCAAAACGCTCATTATCGACTCATCTTGAAATGGTCGTCATTACTTTAATAAATTATTCCATTAATAATGGAATTTAATTCTAAGCTTAATTTCTTAGAAAAAATTTACGACGTTTTAACTATCGATACGAAATCGACGTTAAAGTAAAATACTACTATACACTTCATATACTCTTATTCCTTAATTCACAATTCTCATGAATGTAAAATAGAATTCATTCCTTCAGTAAATAATCGAAATCATTATTCGATATCTTATGGATTGAATCATCTCAATAATTTCTAATTTACCGTTTTAAATACCGTAATTAGCATTTAATTGGGTATTACATTTTATGAGTGAACTAAGGGTCCCATATTTGTGTAGTATTAATTTAATTAGTGGTGGACCATGTCGATAAAATGTGTTAATAAGTGATGTTGTCGAGGGTAATAAGTAGGGATAGTGATGGACCATGGGTGGTAAAAGATGTAAATAAAGGGTGTTGTTGAGGATAATAAGTAGAGAGTATTTTGTGAGATAGTTTTCATAAATGGAAAAGAAATAAATTTGGGGACGAATCAGAAAGGAAAATTAGGAATAAATTTTAGGGATGGAGAGTATTTGTGAAAGACAAGCTCATATAATGGATTTGATAAGAATAGAATGTTACTTTTGGCATGTTTGTGGTTATTATTATATTATTAATAATAACTTCGTGATATTCAAGAAGTTGCAAGTATATTGGTGCTAGTGAAACACAAGAAGAGTTCATTTGAATTTGTCGATGTGATGCATAAGGTTGATTGTTGTTCATGGATTATAACTTATGTGCTTGGTGAGATTTTAGTGATTTGGATAAATTATTAATACTCTGTATGAATGGTTCGAATAAAAATGTAATAGAAGTACCTAAGGTGTCCTCAATGAAAAAGTAGACAATTTTTTTCATATCAATTTCCATTTAAATGTGTTCACCCTTGTATAATTTATAGTTAACAATCAGTTCACATCTTTTAATAATTTATAACAACCTCATTTATCAATTATCTTCCACATGATACTAATGCAATGCAACAAATCACAATCTCAAGAAAAATGAGAATCGGAACTGGCCAGCAAAAAGTACAAAAAAAAAAAATTTATTTTTACATAATTTGATGTATAAATGTTAATGGGGTTATTGACATATAAATACATGAACTTTGCACATATTCTAATTTTAAACACAAACATATATGTTGTTGTAATTTTACCATGATTTTATGTTTTTTCCCAAATTGAAACAGACGTGTAATATCCCGGAGAGCTGTCTGCTAGTAATGAACCTTGATAGAAGATGTTTCTTTATCTCCGTAAATTTTTCGTTTTAAATCAATGAAGAACTTGAAATAATTTCTCATTGGCATCATTATTATAGTATGTGAAGAACCATGAGTCTTTAACCTAATGGGATTAAGTACAAGTATGTAATTCAATAATAATAATAATAATAATAATAATAATAATAATAATAATAATAATAATAATAATAATAATAATAATAATAATAATAATAATAATAATAATAATAATAATACATCATAGTGCAAGAAGCTATTACCTATTAACTAGAAGGACAATATAATATAATTTGATACTCAATGTCTATGCAAATTGAACTCTTGTATCCATCTATTAGCATGTTGCGTTCCTAAGTGTTAAATAAAAACGAGCAAGCTCATTACTTAATTAGCTAAATGTATATATATATACATATGCGCTCATAATTACGTGATTAGAAATTTTCCCTTACGACTTATGTGATGCATGATATCAATTGATAAGTGAAATTAAATTGCCTAGATTAGACAATAATTAAGTACACACATATATACATATAAACATGCTATTGCCGTGTGTGTGTGCATATAATACTATTAGAAGAAATCTATAACTACATATTATACAAGTATGTAGTGTGTCATGTTTATGGACGTGTATTATGTGTGTAATACATGGGATTAAAATTGTGCATGTGTTTGGCGGTTGTAGAGTTGTCGGTGTTGTGTCTATTGATGAAACAAAGGTGACAATTGTCACCCATACACGCCACCCGAACCCACCCTCAACCCCTACGAGAAACCACCCCTTTTCCTTCTTCTCTTCACTATCTCCCAACTCTCATTTTCCTTCTCTCATCTCCATGAATTCTCTGATACCGCAAGCTCTACATTATCTTAGGTTTCCCCTCGAGCTCTCGATCCACTTCCAGCTCACCTCGCCTCGCTTCGTCATGAAACTGCGGCAACAAGAAGATGACCGATGACCACCATAGCATGATGCCCTCCACCATTTTAAGAAAGGGACCCGAGCTCCTAGCTCAAGGTGGACGGCCGAGCTCAAATCCAACAACTAGATTCATCACTTCTCCGTATCCCTCATATAATTCAAATTCGATCCTAAGGTAGGCATCAATGCAATTAATTCTTAAAGATATCCATACATGCATGCGTATCAACATGCTTGAGAATTACGGTTTTATGTATATTTGATTGCATTGTCGATTTGGGTGGAGCTAGAGAAGTTGGTGCCTTGCATGTTAATCTTATTAATTGGGTGTGAGAAATTGACAAGCTTTGATATGAATTGGGGTGATAAATTCACTATTTTCGTATGTTATATGTGAGGGTATAAAGTGTTTGACAAAATGCATGAAAGAAATATAGCAAACTATGAACTTGTATAAAAGCGGGAGTTTGTTACAAAACAGTAACCGTAAATTTATTTGACTAAGTTAATGTGGTCCGATGCATTTGAAATTTAAATATGTTCAACTTAAGTTTGTATAGTACGTATATACATAATTTCAAGTAAATCCGATGTGATTTACTATTTTAATTGTATTTTCCAAAACACTGCACAAAACTGTTAAATTACCCTGTTCATCACCCACGGTTTGTGGCTTTCGTTTTTAGTTTGGATAAATGTAAAACTACGAAATTTGGTATAAACATAATCTAGGATGTCTAGAATCGTTCTGTAAATTTTCAGAATTTTCTAAAACTGTTTACTATTTTATTCAGAATTTACATATGAACTGCACAACACTGTCTCGGCAGGGATAACTTGTTTTAAATTATTTTTAGTTCCCAACCTCATGTGAATTTTGGAATGAGGCTTTTTCTGCATTAAAGTAGATTCAAATGAATTTCCAAAATTATGAGTCTCATTCTTATATCCTTCTTAATAAGCCCTCAGTGAACTTTTGAAGTTAATGCATTCCAGTGAATCCTCTTGACAACTGCCTAAGTCCATTTTTTTTCTATTTCAATAAACTATTCAAGTCCAGATTTTACGAGGGCTGTTCGAGCCTGTTGTAGTCTGACTTTGTCTTCGGTTTCTTCATGAAAGATGTTCCTTCCCATGTCTAGTTGTGACCTGAAAAGTTTGATCTCAATCAAAGTCCTTTAGGTATGTTTTTCGATCACCCAAAATGACTTACCCGAAATTGTCCATTTTCAACCAGTCAACTTTGAGCTATTGTATCTCTTGATGTGTCGGGTATCTTCCGAGTCTTTCTTAATTAAACATGTAGTTCTTGTTACAAGGTTTCCAGAATGGGGTCTCTCTCCCTTTTTAGCATTGTGAGTCAAAAGTTACGAGCCTCGTAAAATCGCTTGTCGTTAAGTCAAATCTGGAAATCATGAAAAATATTCTTAGTATAGAAGTTAGTTCGAGTTGCCCAATTTGAGATCCTATATCTCCATAACCATAACTCATTTAGATCTGATTCCTTCTTAGAACTTGTAGTACATGATTAGAGGTTTCCATAATGTATCTTTAAGTATCCATGGGTATTTTGAGTTAAGAGTTATGAGTCATCAAAGTATATCTGTTGGACAGTTTTACTGAAAGTTAAAAACTTAAAATTTGATTAAAGTGTTGAAAATTCTTGTTGCACACAAAAACGTGTTTTCTAATTATGTAAAATCATTTGTCTAATTATGTGCATTCCTTGACACGAATTTCATTTCAATGCTTAAATATTTTATGATTTAGATAAGTAAACACAACATGGTATTCTTACAGGAACTTGACTTGGATGCAAGTATGTGACTAAGTGTACATACGTGACTACTTGATTTCATACCATATCATGACATGCATTAAAAAATATAAATATGGATCTAAATATCCAACGGGAACTCTGAATCCAAATCCTAAACCCGAAAATAGATAAAACTAGAGCTTAAGACTTGGGTTTTGAGAAACCATTATTAAATAATCGTGCTAAGTACTAGAATATTCATCTTGTAGATCAAGTTTAAGGTTTATCCAAGGACAACCAGTGGATATGTACGAGTATGATGAGATGTTGGTACCACTCCGGTGACAGGTGGGATCTATTTTCTGCAATGTATTTCTGTAATATTCCAAAGAAACGAACATACGATTACGGTATTCTAAACCCGTAATTAGGGTTTTTCCCGAATATTCTTATCTGTATGACATCGAATTGTATTTCGATTCAGTGTCTATATAACGAATTCCTTTTTATAATTCACGAAGGTTTGTGAATTGCGGAATTGAAATTTATGAAATAATACGGTATTATTTTAACGTCGAACGCGTATCGAACGTCAGCACTTTATGGAAATTTCTGAGCGAAGGGCCGAATTGAATTCCATATTATTCTCAATATTAAATGATATTTATTTATTTAGTAAGTATGAACTTACTGCGACCATTTTGAGATGAGTCGATTTTGAACGTTTTGAGACGTTTTGAACGTAAACGCCTGAGACGCGTTTTGAAAAATGAGTTTAATGCTCAGAAATTATTATAATTAATTTCCTATTATTATTTATATAATTACAGTATTAATAATTATTAACATCGAATTTTAGCATTTAAAATTCGATTATTTTCGAAAGTAATTTTCGAAAACCCTAGTTTTCTAAACTATGGTTTTTCACATGAAATGATACCATTAAATTATCATATGGTATCTAAACTATATGTTATGATATATATGGATATTATTAAGCATTAAAATCAAATTTTTAAGACATAGAACTCGATGGTTTCAATTTTTAAATTTCGAAACCCTAAATTCGAAATTAGGGTTTTGTGTGCTTGAAATGTGCTATTATTTTATCCTATGGTATTATTTAATATCTAAATCATATATTATGATGTATATGATCGAAAATTACATGAGTATCAATAATGGTGTAATTTATATTTTAATCCTATTTTCCAAATTGAACTCGATAATTTCGATTGTATACTTAAGGATGATTTAATTATTTTTATGGCTTGTATTATATATCTATTATCATGTATGATATATATTATGTATTAATGTACAAAATTAAAATAAATCAGCCCTTAAACACCCCACATCGCCGCCCATCATCACACAACAAGGCATGCACTTTTTAAATTGGCGATGCATGAAGAGCTCATTTAACACTCTTCAATCATCACCTATACTACTCCCAAGGGCTGCAGATTTTGCCCCATTTTGGGCTAAAATCGAGAGAGAGAGATATATCATAGGGAGACCCTTCCCATTCTTCACCTCTCCTATACACTCCATTACAACACTCTTGGAACACAAACTCTCCCTTCCTCTCCCATTTTCTCGCTAAAACCGAGACACCATCCTCCCCATTTTCAATTTTCCTTCTTCTTCTTCTTCTTCTTCTTCTTCTTCTTCTTCTTCTTCTTCTTCTTCTTCTTCTTCTTCATTTCTTCTCACCCAAGCTTGGTATTTCCATTGCTCTAGTGATTCTATTCCATTCTCAAGGTAAACAAGGCCATAGTACCGATTTACATCACCATTTGTACAAAAAAATTGAAACTGTTTTGATATATATGTATGTGTGTTCGAAAGTTTTATATATGTATATATATGTGTTTAAATGTTCTTGAGCATGAGCTATTGTTTATTTACATGTTCTTGAGGATTTTATTTTAAAATTACATGTGAATATATGTTAGATGAGCATAGGAGTTGTATATTAAATTTTTGGAATGACCTAGCATGTGTACATGATTTTCGAACTATAGTATATGTTTATATAAATTTCGAAAATAGTATATGATGTTGGGATGATGACCGAATGTTCTTAGGTGTTTATAGCATGGATTATTGTTATATAATGTGGTTAGAACACATAGGAATTTATTTAGAAATTTTTGAAAACATTAGGTTATTTTTATGATATTACCGTGAGATATATATATATGTACATTGGTGTATAATTTTTATTTCAAGCATGTATTGACTTTTTAATGCTTTAGAACCTTGATTATATGCTCTATGATTTATTTAGAATTTTTGAAAACCATATGCTTGATTTTAAAATTAATACCGTGAGCATTGTGAATGTATAGGTTGGTGTATGATTTTTATTTTAATCATGCAATGGTGTATTAATGCTTTAGTATATTGTTTATGTGTTGTATGAATTTGTTGGAATTTTTGGAAATCAAATGCTAATTTAAATCAAATAAACCGTGAGCTTCAAGCTCTTGAAGGTGATGATTTATTTAGTTTTGATAAATATTATGATGTTATAATAGTATACTATAGTATATAATCATAGTATATAATTGTTGAAATTTTTGAAAACCAAAAACCATAAATAATCAAAAAAGCCGAAAGCATTGAGCTCCATATGGTGATGATTTCAAATGGTTTTGGTTGATGTTATGATGTTACAATTTTATAATATAATGTTTGATCATATTAGAATTTATTTAGAATTTTTAGAAATTGTTTGATATTTATTGGGTAATTATCTATAAATTACCGTAAATATTACTATATATTGTTGAATGAATGGTTATGATGAACTATAGGTTATATTTGTGACATATATTGATGTTGGGATATTATACTATGTGTATAGCAATTTTGGGAATTTTTGGATAATTATTCCATATTATATGGAATTACCGAATTATATATATGTATATATACTAATAAATGGCAAACAATATCATATGGATTTTATAAATTCATATTATGGACCATAGTGTATAATAATACACTATATTAATTTAGAAATTTTTTCAAAAGTCATTTAGTATTTTTAAATTAATTATCGAGATTTTGGATAATTAATAAGGATTTTAAATCCTTTTTAATTCAGTTTATTAATAAAATATATGTCTAATTAATATTCTGGACATATTTGAATTTTATAAAATTTTATAAACATAGATTGCTATGTTTGAGACAAACGTTTATTTTATAACGTTTTAAATCAAAAATATACGTTTTAATTATTAAAAGGATTAATAATTGCAAAAATTATTTATAAGTCATTGATTTACGTGATAAATTGAGAAATAGGACTTTACGATTTCAAATCGATCAAATTCGATTTATAAAACGAAATAGTAAGAAATTACTATTTGAAAGTCAAAAGTGTTGACTCGTTGACTTTTTAAGTCAAACATACGATTTTACGATTGATAAATACGTTAGTACGCGTAAGATATACTAATTGAGTATGACACCTCATTAGTAAGAAAAGGTTTCACAAATGAAATCCGTATATCGAAAAATGTACTTATACGTTGAACGTATCTCGAGGAACGAGAACAATTCAATTATATACGTATTGGAAACGTATTGAATTCATTGAGGAATTCAGTTTACATCGAAATAAGATATCGAAGTTTATCTTAGCTTTTGAAAGTCTCGAGAGACTTGAGCGACGTACTAAAGCCTCGCCAGAAAGATGTGGGCCGCGAACAGGATATTTGGATCTTGACGTCTGAGCGAACCTGGGACTCGATTTACAACGAACCATAGTCCAGTGGCTTTTATCTTCAAAATGTGGGCCCTTTTCTTACCCCACTAAGATGTGATTTTACTGTTCTTCCAAAATGAGTTTCTTTACAATTCTTATTCTACAACTGTTGACAAATGTTTACTGCATTACCTGCCAAAAATATTCTGTTTTGTGTATGGATCCTATCTGTTATGCCCGGGTAGGGCTGTGGCGATGGTTGGAACTATATTATGACAGGTTATGTCATTTGGGTCGCGCCCAACCTTTTAAATGTCGGGTCCTGTGCCGGATGATAAATGCCTGGCTAGGATTGGCGTGAAGGTTGGAACTATTGCTATGTTAACATATGCTTGTGAGAGTATTTGTGTCTTTGACGGGATTACGGCGGTCACGGCGTCGTAGATGGGAGGCCTCCCTCTCGACGTTTAAATTTTAATCTTGTTATGAATCTGTTACTATGAGCTACGGACCATACACACCAAGAAAATGCTCGGCGAGCTATGTTTATGAACTTAAAATGTTTTAGTAAGCCTGGCATTTCAACTAAAACCCTCATGACTTACTCGATATTAGCGATGTAATCTTATATCAAATGTTTTCGCATGAGTCCACCGAGTGCAATTTCTTGTACTTAGCCCCGCATGTTTGTTTTAAATGTGTCGGTTGAGTTTCATGATGGTGATGGGGAATGTGTTGAGGAGTCGGTGTCCTTGACCAATTTATCTAGAATTTGTGGTTTTCACCTTGAATGCATATCGTCATATGTATTCACACACTTTCATTGCTACACCTTGAACTCGTTTATTTATGCTTTATTGTTATGAACTATTGAGGTCCATCGGACCATGGTTAAGATTTTGGGGTCGATGGCTAAACCTTTTTAATCATTGGATATTGTATTATCGAACCTATCGAGCATGCTAATTATAGTTGATATGTACCTCATCTTATCCATTGTCCTATAATACTATTCCTAGTATTAGTCACCCCAGTCCGGTCGTCCGGGGCGGGGCGTGATGAAGTGGTATCGAGCGCTTTTGCTCTTTGTAAACCCAAATTCTTTTTATTCTAAGTCTAGATCGAGTCACCGGTCTTCTAGAAATCTCATCGACTCTCTCAACACTCCATCACATCGAGCTCAACCGGGAAAAGGTAATCGCATTTCTTTCTCAAACTCATGAAATGGAAAATTTTACATGATGAGCAAGTTGGAAGAGCTTTGAAAGATTATGTTATTATGAAAATTTTGATGATGAAAATGGAAGTTTGAGCAAGAAAGTTTTCCAAAACTTTGGTTTGAAACCAATAAGTATTGATCACGAATACTCAAATTTTGAGATGGGAGTATATGGTGGTATTGAGTTGAATGATCAACATAATGAATTCATTTTGATATGTATATGAGTTGATCATGATTGTCATTTGAAATCCTATTTCAAAATTCTCAAATAAGACTTTATTTTCCCAATCTTTCAAAATTTTGTTTATGATGAACGATATGTTATCATGAGACGAACCTAGACTCTAAGGAGCATGTTCACGTATCGTGAAAGAACATAGAAGTACGAACTTCTTTTTCCTTACAAGAACAAAAGAACGATAGGAAGAATGAAAGTGACGATATCCTCGAGCTCGGACAACGAAAGACGAGCGAGAAGGATGAACAAGGACGACCTCAACCTTGAAGATGAACGACGTCAACAGTCCCTCACACTTCGACATGAGTGAGCATCGACACGAACCATGACATGGACGTCACTTACGGCTTCAGAATGTTCAACCTCAACCTAAAGACCTGAATATGGTAGACGTATTACGTCGACATACGTCTCGATTTACATTTTGGCACGATCGCGCAAATTTCCTGCACTGCGCAGTAAATTTGTTTTAGCTAGATCTCTTTCGTTAAGACTCCGATTTACGCATGGTTTTCACCTGCGTACTTCTAACGCACTGATCTTCATTTATTATGAAGAACAGAATCCCTAATTTTGTCTCTGGAATACGATAGAGTCTGTTGAACTCTAGTTTAAGTGTTTGGTATAATACAAGGATCTCGTAGCATATATATATTAAGATGTCATTAGTCTATATGTATACGTCTGGGTAAGACTAAGAAGGTAAGTTGTGATATGTGTTGTACCTTATGATGTTGCCTACCTTATAGATTGTTTAGTTCCAACCTAGTTGCTTCTCGTTATGCTATCCTTCTGCTTTTGAGATGATGATAGTTGACTTACGTTAGTTTTGATCGTGGCGGATGGAGGAGATCGCTATATCGCTAGGAGGAGGTAGGACCTCATGCCACACCCTAGGAACCGATGCGCACCTATCGAGAATGTTGGATGTCTTGGCGAAGACCTAGGCGAGTTTACATGCGTACACCTTCGGTGTGGAGGAACGCCTGAGCTGTGGCGCAACCGACTATGATGGTATTAGCGACTCTAGCTATACTCCCTTGTACATGGGATGGTTATGCCCGAGAGGTATCGGAGATTACATTTATCGTATGCCCGAGGCTATGATTTGATTGAGGATCTGCCGGGTTCGTGAGTCATCGACTTACGTGTACAAGATATTCTTGACCGCGCCTATGGGACCTATCTCCTCACGGAGTACACTTGGCGTGATGAGTCGCCAGAGTGGCTATACCTTGAGGTTCCGAGACAGGTTGATCGGTGATACCCTGTCTGCGGATAGATGAGGCGGGATGTACGAGGTAGATAGGGCGGCCGCCACAGAGCTCTGGGAGAGCCTGCTTGCCACCAGGCGAGTTTTGGACACCCAAGATCGTCGCCGCTACCGCCTTACCACCTGCGTCCGATCCGTCACCACCGTAAGAGGAAGAGCCCTTCCGTCGGACGGGCGGATGAAGCGTATCACATGCCTTCAATGGCTATGACCCGACCCGAGTATGCTACGGTCCGATCCGCCACAACTACGACTTATGCGGCGCGGATAACCCGGACCCTGCGCGACATACCGATGATGGAAGCCGGTGGTGCGGGGCCGTCGAGTGCGACCCACGAGGACGATTCGGATGGAGAAGACGACTCGAGAGGAGGAAGACCCAGGAAGGCGCGAGTAGGAAGGAGCCCGTGAAGGCGTTAGGTGACATTTTAATTGAAATTGCTTTTGTTATGACTAGCATGTGCTAGCTTTTCCTTTTTATATTTCGGTACTGATGGTTCTAGAACTCGATTTTTTTTGGAGGCCGTGTGAGGCCCGAAACCTTGCTTTGTTTTGTTTTCTAGTGATTCTTGATGTTGAACATCTTGCTTTTGACAGACATTGATTACCTATCTATATATTTGACCCAAGTGGGGCTTTTGCGACAAATTGTCTATGTTAAGGATGAGTTGTTTTATTTTGATATCATTTTGCGAGGAGGCTATGAAAATCTTATGTATGTTAAGCTATGAAAGCGATGAGTGATTGACGATGATATGTTTTATATAACAGAATGCCTCCGAGAAGAAACCCGGAACGAGAACCCAGAGGTCGAGGAAGACCTAGAGGAGGGTAGAATCCTCGAGCAGAGAGAAGAGGATATTCCCAACCACCCCACCTCAACTGAGCGAAGGATGAGGAACTATTCACGAGGCAAACCCACGGCCTTTAACGGAAGGAAGCCCGGAAGAAGCCGAGCAATGGGTTAGAACCATTGAGCAGTTTTCAACTTCTTAAGATGCACTGCCGAGGCAGGCGTCATGCGTTGCTTTCGGTTGAATGGACGGTGACTTACGGTGGGAGGCGAAAGAAGACCTTTACTACCGAACAGCTTGAGGAGTTCTCATGGGAGGACTTGAGAGGAACTGATGAGAAATACATCCCAAAAGCTATAAGAGGAAAAGAGCGAGAATTTTCTTTGCTAAAGCAAGAAAGATTATGCGTGACCGAATATGATCGCGCTTTCTGCGAGATGTCGAGATATGCACGAGCAGTGGACACCGAATTGAAAATGTCGGAGAAGTTTAGGTCGGGCCGAGGATGGAGATACGGATGTCTCTTGCCGACCATGGAGACCTAACTTACATGAAGCTCTTGCGAGCTTTAGATATTGAGGCGGCAATGTCAGAGGATAAGTCGGTGTCGGCTCGGACACAATACTGGACGGAGGAAAAGGAAATGGGGACCAAACCGCGGGAATAACAACCACGGGAGCTATGGGGACGAAGTCACAAGGCGCCCGTGGCGGAAACGGCGCAGAAGAAGCGGCGGAGTCGAAGAGAGCAATTTATGCTCCACCGACAAGGGACCGCGAGGAATAGTTGAGGGCACCTCAATGCCCTAGATGCCATAGATCACACAAGGAGTGCACGGAAAACGCGTGGTGGTTAGTTACAAGTGCGGGACAAAGGGCATTACGCCACAATTACCCAAAGTCACGTTCGGATATAAGGCGAACCAACTCGGCAATGCTCGGCCATTAAGGGCTATCTGACTTCAACCCCACCGCCACAAGGTTCCATTAACCTCAAGCAACTCCAAAGTGGCAACAACCCAGCAAGTGGTGCGGAACCACAATGGCGGAACAGAACAACAACCCCGCAGCGGTGGCAACAACCGCCTCAACAACAACAAAGCGACAACCACCGCGGCGGCGGCAGCGGCAGCGGCACAACACCGCGAACTAACGAGGACCAGCGCCCGTCGGCCTCGGCCGGCTCGGTGCAGAGCCTACGCCAGCATAGGAGGCGAGCAGACAAAACCGGGAAACTGGCGGTGTGGGAGTTCTCCTCACCTACCATTATAATCTTGTTCGATCTGGTGCCGCATTCTTTTATTGCAAAATCATGCGTGAAATCTTGGGCCTTAGGTGCGAAAAGTCGAGCGGGATATGAGAATCTCATCGCCTATAGGAGGGATTATGATGTACACACTTTTGCTCGAACCTAGAGTTGACATTAGGATCACTTAAGGTTACGGCTAACAATCTAAACATAATACCCATGGATGATGTAGACTTAATCCTAGGAATGGACTGGTTAGCTAAGAATTATTCCACGATTTTATGTAAGGAAAGGAAAATTTCGTTTCACTTTCCTAGACAAAAAGCTACGCATTTCCACGGGATCGGCATAGGGAGAAGAATCCCGATTGTATCAGCACTACAGGCGAGGAGGATGATGAACCAGAAGGGATGCCATGCATTTCTTGTTTATTTGAACGAAGAGGATAAACCCGAAGCGCATGTAGAAGACATAGAAGTTATCCAAGAATTTTCGGACGTGTTTCGAAAATCTACCAGATCGCCTCCCGATAGACAACTAGAGTTTACCATCGACTTGGAGCCAGGATCAGCCCCAGTGTCGAAGGCGCCCTATAGGATGGCCCCAAAAGAGTTGGAGGAACAGAAGATCCAGATTCAAGAATTGTTGGATCTAGGTTTCATTAGGCCGAGTGTTTCACCTTGGGGGCGCTTTGTTTTGTTTGTCGAAAAAGGATGGTTCTTTGAGGATGTGCATCGATTATAGAGAATTAAACAAGATGACGCTAAAGAACAAATATCCCTTGCCCAGGATTGATGACCTATTTGATCAATTGCGAGGAGCGGGTGTATTCTCGAAAATTGATCTTAAGTCGAGATACCATCAACTCAAAATCGTTACGAGGATGTACCTAAGGCGCATTACGAACGGATCGGCCACTATGAGTTCATAGTTATGCCATTCGGATTAACCAATGCACCACCGTATTCATGGACCTTATGAGCAGTATTTCATCCATTTTGGATAAATTTGTTTTGGTCTTCATAGATGATATCCTTATTTATTCAAAGAATGAAGAGGATCATAGAGAACATCTAAAACGGTTTGCAAACCTTGAGAGATGAAAGACTCTTTGCTAAGTTTAGCAAATGTGAGTTTTAATTTGAAGGAAGTTATGTTCCTTGGACACATCGTATGCAGAAGGTATAAAAGTAGATCCAAATGCCCAGTAGAGGCCGTGCGAGAATGGAAATCACCAAAGACTCAAAGACGAGATTAGAAGTTTCCTAGGATTAGCGGGTTACTATAGGAGATTCATCAAGGATTCTCCAAAATTGCAAGGCCGATAACCCACTACTCGGAAGGGAATCAAGTTCAATTGGGTGATGAATGCGAGACGAGTTTCCAATACTCGAGGAAAAATTGACAAGTGCACAGTTTTAGCTTGTCGAAAGCGGACAAAGGGTATGTAGTCTATCTGAGACGCATCTAAGATGGGGCGGGTTGTGTTTTGATGCAAGAAGAAAAAGTGATAGCTTATGCATCCCGACAACTCGGATCGCATGGTGAACTACCCACCCATGACTTGGAATTAGCGGTAGTAGTTCATGCACCGAAAATTTGGAGACACGATCTCTATGGTGTGAGATGTGAGATCTTCACGGATCATAAAAGTTTGAAGTACTTCTTGAACAAAGAGATTTGAATATGAGACAAAGAAGATGGCTCGAGCTTGTAAAAGATTACGACCGTGGTATTAACTATCACCGGTAAAGGCGAATGTAGTAGGCGGCGCTTGAGTCGTAAGAGCCATACCAAGTTAGGATGTCTCTTTGTACAAGAGGAAAACTCGTTGAAGAGTTTTGAAGAATGAGGATTGAACTGGTTGAACCACCGAGACAATTGTGAGTCAGATCGCTACACTCACACCGACATCCGATCTAAGAAAAAGATTGTCGAGAGACAAAGGATGGAGGAAAAGTTAGAAAAGATCGAGACAAAGGGTAAGGTCTCAAGGATTTAAGAATTTCAAGAGGCGTCGACAACGCCTTATTGTTTGAAGGTAGGATATCGTCTGAGGCGCAGAGCTCAAAATGAAATCATGAGTGAGGCTCATGATACACCCTACACCGCCCACCCGGTACTAAGATATACCAAGACACGAAGGAAAAGTTTTGGTGGGAAGGCATGAAACGAGACATAGCTTCTTTTGTGGAGCAGCTGTCTTGTTTGCCAACAAGTGAAGCACTACACCAACGTCCATATGGAAAGTTGCAACCGTTAGAAATTCCAGTGGAAATGGGACGTTATAACTATGGATTTCGTTACAAGCTTACCCAAGTCGAGAAGAGGAAACACGACCATATGGGTAATTGTGGATGAGCTTACAAAAGTGCTCATTTTCTACGATCCATAGCACTTATGGATCGATAAACTAACCCACCATGCGTTAAAGAAATTATACGATTACATGGAGTGCTAAAATCTATTACCTCGATCGAGACTCCAGTTCACTTCGGATTACGGATTAGCTTGCGAAGAACTGAGTGCGAGGTTAAATTTCATCTGACATTCCACCCATGCATCGATGGGCGGTCGGAAAGGACGATCAAACCTTAGAGGATATGTTAGAACCGTAGTCTTGGACCGAGGTGCCAAGTTGGAAGATGTTTTACCTCTTATCGAGTTTGCTTACAACAACACTATCAGCGACGATCGGCATGGCCCCATACGAAGCCTTGTATGGCGAAGTGTAGATCACCGCTTTATTGGGATGAAGTCGGTGAGAGAAAAGTCATAGGGCTGATGCGGTGAGCGAAATGATCGAGATCGTTCGGCTGATTAGTGAGGATAAAGAGGCTCGGACGACGGAAATCTTACGTCTGGCGTAGATCCGAGCTACAGTTTGAGGATGGAGACAAAGTATTTCTTAAGGTTTCTCCATCAAAGGGGATTGTCAGGTTTGGCCTGAAAGGAAAGCTTAGACCCCGTTTTATAGGACCTTATGAGATCCTAGAAAGGATAGGTCCAGTAGCTTATAGGTTGGCTCTTCCGCCAAGCCTAGGAAATGTTCATAATGTTTTCACGTCTCGCAATTACTTAAAATCGTTCATGACCCAAAGCATGTGATTCATCGAGGCGGCGTGATCCTCGAGGCGGACATGAGCTATAAGGAAGAACCCGCGGCCATACTTGACCACAAAGTTCAAGAACTACTGAGCAAGTCGATTCCGTTAGTCAAAGAGTGGAGACACCACGGAAAAGAAGAAGCCCGTGGGAGCTTGAAGAAGCGATGAGAGAAAATACCCGATTTATTTTCTAGAGGTATACAAATTCGGGACGAAAGTTTTCGTAAGGGGGGTGGAATGTAATATTCCAATGTCACGACCCCATTCCGGACTACCCGGACTGGAGGGCGACTAATACTAGGAGTAGTATTTTAGGGGTTTCATGGCTTTAAATAAAGATGCATAACAACAATAAACTAGCATGCTCGAACATAATATAAGGTAACGTCATAAGATTTAAAAGGGTTAGGCCATCGGACACCAAAAATCTTGGCCATGGTCCGATGGACCTCGATAGTTCATAAACATAAAGCATAAATAAAGGAGTTCAGAGTGTAGCAGCGGAAAGTGTGTGAATACATATAGGACGATATGCATTCAAGGTAAAAACCACAAATTCTAGTTAAGTTGGTCAAGGACCTGGACTCCTCAACACATTCCCATCATCACCATCGAGCTCAACATGCACATTTAAAACAAACATGCGGGGCTAAGTACAAGAAATTGCACTCGGTGGACTCATGCCGAAAACATTTGATAATATTTGAATTCTGTTGCAATATCAAGTAAGTCACGGGGTTTTAGTTAAAAATGCCTTGTGCTTACCAAATCATTTTCGGTTAAGTAAACATAGCTCGCCGAGCATTTTCTTGGTGTGTATGGTCCGTATCTCATAGTAACAATTCATAACAATTAAAAATTAAGCGTCGAGAGGAGGCCTTCCATCTACGACGCCGTGACCGCCGTAATCCCGTCTGATGCGATCGCTCTCACAAGCATATGTTAACATAGCAATAGTTCCAACCTTCACGCCAATCCTAGCCGGGCATTTATCATCCGGCATAGACCCGACATTTAAAAGGTTGGTGCGACCCAAATGACATAACTTTGTCATAATAAAGTTCCAACCATCTCCACATTTCTACCCGGCAAAACAGATAGGATCCGTACACAAGCGTAATATTTTTGGCGGTGTCTGATAAACATTTGTAGAATAAGTATTGCAAAGAAACTCATTTTGGAATAACGATGAACGTCGCATCATGTTTGAAAAGTAAGCCCACATTTTAAAGATAAAAGCCCACCGGACTATGGTTCGTTGTAAATTGAGTCTAGGTTCGATCGTGCGTCGAAATCCGATCGCGCGTTTTGCGTCCACCTTTCTGGCGAGGCATTGAGTACGTCGCTCAAGTCTCTCGGGACTTTCAAAGCTAAGATAAACTTGATATCTTATATCGGTGTGGTGAATTCCTTAGTGAATTGATACGCTCCAACACGTATCTGATTGAATTGTTCTCGATTCATCGAGATACTTTCAGCGATATAGTCGTTTTTCGATATATGGATTTCATTTGTGAAATCTTTTCTTACTAATGAGGTATCATACTCAATTAGTATATCTTACGCGTGCTGGCGTATTCATCAATCGTGTAAACGTACGTTTGACTTAAAAAGTCAACGAAGTCAACACTGGTCAACAAAGTCAACAATTTTGACTTTCAAATAGTAACTTCTTACTATTTCGTTTTATAAATCGAATTTGATCGATTTGATAACGTAAAGTCATATTTCTCGATTTATCACGTAAATCAAGGACTTATAAATAATTTCGCATTTAATAAACCTTTTTATAAATAAAATGCGTAATTTCGATTTTAAAACGTTATAAAATGAACGTTTGTCTCAAACATAGCAATCTATGTTTATAAAATTTTGTAAAATTTAATTATGTCCAGAATATTAATTAAACATATATTTTATTAATAAACTGAATTAAAAAAGATTTAAAAAACTTATTAATTATCGAAAATCTCGATAATTAATTTAAAAAATATCAAATGACTTTTAAAAATTTTTCTAAATTAATATAGTGCATTATTATACACTATGGTCCAGAATATGAATTTATAAAATCCATATGATATTTTTTGCTATTTATTAATATATATACATATATATAGCTACGGTATTTCCATTAATTAGGGAATAATTATCCAAAAATTCCCAAAATTGATATATACATAGAATAATATCCCAACATCAATATACATCACAAATATAACCTATAGTTCATCATAACCATTCATTTAACAATATATAGCAATATTTACGGTAATCACAAGATAATTACCAAATAATTAGCAAACAATTTCTAAAAATTCCAAATAAATTCTAACATGATTAAACATTATACTATAACATTGTAACATCATAACATCAACCAAAACCATTTGAATCATCACCATATAGAGCTACAAGCTCTCGGCTTTTTTAAAAATGGTATTTGATTTTCAAAATTCAACAATTATATACTATGCTTATACACTATATTATAGTAATATAACATCATAATATTTATCAAAACTAATTAAATCATCACCTTCAAGAACTCAAGGCTCACGGCTTATTTGATTTAATTTAGTATTTGATTTCTAAAAATTCCAATAATTTCTTACAACACATAAACAATATACTAAAGCATCAATACACCATTACATGTTCAAAAATAAAATCATACACCAACATATACAACTATATGGTTCACGACATTTTTGAGAAAATGTTCAATTGGTTTTCAAAAATCCTAATCAATTCATAGAACATATAATCAAGGTTCTAAAGCATTAATATGTCATTGTATGCTTGAAATAAAAATTATACATCAAGGTACACACATATATGCTCACGGTATTTTTAAAAATTCAAGCTAGGGTTTTCCAAAAATTTTAAATAACATACCATGGGTTCTAAACATATCATGGAACATATATCCATCATAAAAATTATATCAAGAACATTCGGTCACTACCATATCATTTTAACTATTTTCGAAAATTTTTATAAATATATCCTATGGTTTCGAAAATCATATATATAGGCAAGATGCCTTCATACATCTCATATACACATAACCTATGCTCATCTAAACATATTCGCATGTATTTTCAAAATAAAATTCTCAAGAACACATATATAAACAATAGCTCATGCTCAAGAACATTTAAACATATATGTATACCTACATAAAACTTTCGAACACCATACATATATATCAAAACAGTTTTAAATTTTTTTGAATAAATGGAGAAGGAATCGGTACTATAGTTCATGTATTACCTTAGAAATGGTATAGAATCAAAGAACAATGAAGGTAGCAAGCTTTGGTGAAGAGATGAAGAAGAAGAAGGAAAAAAAATGAAAATGGAGAGGGTTTGGCTCTCGGTTTCGAGGCGAAAAATGGGAGAGATGGAGAGGATTTTGGTGTTCAAAATGTTGGAGAGGAGTGAAATGAATGAATGAAGGCAATACTCCCCCTATACTCTCCTTCTCTCTCTCGATTTTTACAACAAAAAGAATAAAAATCTGCAGCATATTTTTGGGAGTGTAAGAGTGATGATTGAAGAGTGTTAAAAGAGTTATTCATGTATTGGGCAATTTCAAAAGTGGAAATCATTGTGCATGGGGAAGAGATGGGAAATCGGTAGCATGGGGGAAGGTTTAAGGGCTGATTTTATTTTAAAATACACCTAATACATTGTATTAATCATATAATAGGTTATAGATATATAATACAAGTCATAAAAATAATTAAATCATCACTTAAGTATATAATCGAAATTACCGAAAAGAATTGGGAAAAATAGGATTAAAAATATAAATTACACCTATTATTGATACTCATGTAATTTTCGATCATATATATCATAATATATAATTTAGATATTAAATAATAGCATAGGATAAAATTATAGCACATTTCATGCAATAAAAACCCTAATTTCGAAAATAGGGTTTCGAAATTATATAAATAGGCATTATCGATTTCTATGGTTCAAAAACTTATTTTAATGCTTAATAATATCCATATATATCATATTATATAGTTTAGATATCATATGATAATTTAATGGAATCATTCATGTGACGAAACCCTAATTTATAAGTTTAGGGTTTTCAAAAATTAATTTAAAATATCGAGTTTAATAACTCAAATATTGATTTTAATAATTATTAATACTGTAATTATATAAAATAATAATAGGAAATCAATTATTATAATTTCCTGAGCATTAAACTCATTTTTCAAAACGTCTTTAGACGTTGACGTTCAAAACGTCTCAAAACATTCAAAATCGACTCATCTCAAAATGCTCGCAGTAAGTTCATACTTACTAAATAAATATATTCCATTTAATAAAGGAATTAAGTTGGAAATTAATTCCAAGCTTTCTCGGATCTTTTCCAACTTTTCCTCCATCCTTTGTCTCTCGACAATCCTTTTTCTTAGGTCAGATGCCAGTGTGAGGGTAGCGATACAGCTCACAATTGTCTCAGGTGGTTCCACCAGTTCAATCCTCATTCTACCAAACTCTTCAACGAGTTTTTCCTCTTGTATAAAGAGACATCCTAACTTGGTATGGCTCTTACGACTCAAGGCGTCAGCTACTACATTCGCTTTGCCCGGGTGATAGTTAATACCACAGTCGTAATCTTTTACTAATTCAAGCCATCTTCTTTGTCTCATATTCAGATCTCTTTGTTCGAAGAAATACTTCAAACTTTTATGATCCGTGAAGATCTCACATCTCACACCATAGAGATGGTGTCTCCAAATTTTCAGTGCATGAACTACAGCTGCTAATTCCAAATCGTGGGTTGGGTAGTTCATTCAGTGGGTCCGAGTTATCGGGATGCATAAGCTATCACTTTTCCTTCTTGCATCAAAACACAACCCAGTCCAGTCTTAGATGCGTCTGTATAGACTACATACCCTTTGTCCGCTTCTGGGACTGCTAGAACTGGTGCACTTGTCAATTTTTCCTTGAGTATTTGGAAACTCGTCTCGCATTCATCAGTCCAATTGAACTTGATTCCCTTCCGAAGTAGCTGGGTTATTGGCCTTGCAATTTTGGAGAATCCTTCGATGAATCTCCTATAGTAACCAGCTAATCCTAGGAAACTTCTAATCTCGTCTTTGAGTCTTTGGTAATTTCCATTCTGCGCACGGCTTCTACTCCGTCGATCTACTTTTATACCTTCAGCAGACACGATGTGTCCAAGGAACATAACTTCCTTCAGCCAAAACTCACATTTGCTAAACTTAGCAAAGAGTCTTTCATCTCTCAAGGTTTGCAAAACCGTTCGTAGATGTTCCCTATGATCCTCTTCATTCTTTGAATAAATAAGGATATCATCTATGAAGACCAAAACAAATTTATCCAGAAATGGATGAAATACTCTGTTCATAAGGTCCATGAATACGGTGGTGCATTGGTTGTCTGAATGGCATAACTATGAACTCATAGTGGCCATATCTCGTTCGAATGCAGACTTGGGTACATCTTGGAACCGTATTTTCAAATAATGGTATCGACTTAAGATCAATTTTCGAGAATACACCCGCTCCTCGCAATTGATCAAACAGGTCATCAATTCTGGGTAAAGGGTATTTGTTCTTTAGTGTCATCTTATTTAGTTCTCTATAATCGATGCACATCCTCAAAGAACCATCCTTTTTCTTAACAAACAAAACAGGCGCTCCCCAAGGTGAAACACTCGGCCTAATGAATCCTAGATCCAAAAGCTCTTGGATTTGGATTTTCAGCTCTTCTAGTTCCTTTGGGGCCATCCTATAGGGCGCCTTCGACACTGGGGCTGATCCGGGCTCCAAGTCGATGGTAAACTCTAGTTGTCTATCAGGAGGCAGTCCTGGTAGATTCTCGAAATACGTCCGAAAATTCTTGGACAACTTCTATGTCTTCTACCCGCGCTTCGGGCTTATCCTCTTCGTTCAAATAAACAAGGAATGCATGACATCCTTTACGGTTCATCATCCTCCTAGCTTGTAGTGCGAATACTGATCGGGATTCTTCTTCCCATGCCGATCCGGGTGAAATCGTAGCTTCTTGTCGGGAAAGTGAAGCGAAATTTTCCTTTCCTTACATAGAATCGTGGAATGATTCTTAGCTAACCATCCATTCTAGGATTATGTCTACATCATCCATGGGTATTATGTTTAGATCGTTAGCGAACCTTAAGTGATCCTAATGTCAACTCTAGGTTCGAGCAAAGTGCGTAATATCATAATCCCTCCTATAGGCGATGAGATTCTCATATCACGGCTTGACCTTTCGGACCTAAGGCCCAGAGATTTCTCGCATGATTTTGCAATAAAAGAATGCGAAGCACCGTGTCGAACAATACTATAACGGTGGGTCGAGTAGAACTCCATACACCTTGAGTTTCCCTGGTTTTGTTCGCTCGCCTCCTATGCAGGCGTAGGCTCTGCTGAGCCAGGTGAGGCCGACAGGCGCTGGTCCTTGTTGATTCTTGCTGGCCGCTCGTTCATGGCTCGCTTTGGCGCCGGCGCGGCGGTGGTTTCGCCTCTGTTGTTGTTGAGGCGGTGGCTGCCACTTCGTTTGCGGGGGTTGTTGTTGCGGCTGCTGCCATTGGGGTTGTTGCACCACCTGCTGGGGTTGTTGCCACTGGAGTTGCTGGGGTTGGGGTTGGAACTGTTGTGGCGGCCGGGTTGAAGTCAGATAGCCCTTAATGGTGAGCATGGCCGGTTGGTTCGACCTTATATCCGAGCGTGACACCGGGCAATTGTTGGCGTAATGCCCGTTTCCCTCACTTGTAACACTCACCACGTTTGCCGTACACTCCCTTGTGTGCTCTATGGCATCTAGGGCATTGAGGTGCCCTCAACTGCATTCTATTTGTCCCTTGCCGGTGGAGCATAAGTCGCTCTCTTCCAGCTCTGTCCTTCTGCGCCGTGTTTCCTTGCCACGGCGCTTGTGACTTGCGTCTCCATAGTTCCCACAGTTGCTATCCCGCGTTGGGCTCCCAATTCCTTTTCCTTTGTCAAATTATCGTGTGCACGAGGCGACACCGACTTATTCTGGTCATGGCGCCTCAATATCTAAAGCTCGTCAGGAGAGCTTCAGTAAGATAGATCTCCATGGTGGCAAGAGACATGCGTATCTCCATCCTTAGCCCCGACACGAACTTTTCCGACATTTTCAAGTCGGTGTCCACCGATTCCGGTGCATATCTCGACATCTCGCAGAAAGCGATCATAGTCGGTCATGCACATCCTTTCTTGCTTTAGCGGGAAAAATTCGCTCCTCTTCCTCTTATAGCTCTTAGGGATGTACTTCCATACAGCCTCTTGAAGTCCTCCCGAGAACTCCTCAAAATGTTAATTTGTAAAGTCTTTTTTCGGCCTCCCACTTTGAAGTCACCGGTCGATCAATGGAAAGTAACACACACACCCTTTCTGTGCGTGCATCTTAAGAAGGTAAAATCTGTTCAATGGCTCTAACCCGTTGTTCGGCTTCTACAGGCTCCGTTTCCGTTAAAAAGGAGGGTTTTGCCTTAGAAATAGCTCTTGATCCTGCGATCGGGTTGAGGTGGAGGTGGTGGTTGGGAATATCCTCTTGCTCTTGCTGGGATTCTACCCTCCTCTAGGTCTTCCTCGACCTCTGGATTCTCGTTCAGGGTTTCTTCTCGGAGGCATTCAGTTATATAAAACATATCATCGTCAATTGCTCAACGCTTTCAGCTTAACAACATAAGGTTTTCATAGCTTCTCCTCAAAACGATATTAAAATAAAACAACTCATCCTTAACATAGACAATTTGTCACAAAAACCCCATTTAGGGTCAAATATATATATATAGATAGATAAACCGGGTTTGTCAGCGAAATGTCGAACATCGAGAATCACAAGAAAATAGAAATAGCAAGGTTTGGGCCCACGGTCTAAAAAAAATTTTGAGTTCTAGAACCACGATCTTTGAAATAAAAGGGAAAAGCTAGCACATACTAATCATAACAAAGCAATTCTAATTAAAAGGTCGCCTAACGTCTTCACGGGTTCCTTCCTCTCAGCGTCTTCCTCGTGGTCTTCCTCCTCTTGGTCGTCTTCCCCATCGAATCGTCCTCACGGTCGTACCACAGATGGTCTGCACCGTTAGCTTCCATCATCGGTATGTCGCGGGTCCGAAGTTATCCGCCCGTCTGATAAGTCGTAGTTGTGGCGGATCGGTTGTAGCATACTCGGGTGGTCATAGCCATGGAAGGCATCGATACTCTCGTCCACGCTGTCCGTGAAGGGCTCCTCGTCTTCGGTGGTGGTGGATCGGACGCAGTGGTAGGGGCGGTAGCGGCGGACGTCTTGGGTGTCCAAAACTGCTGGTGGCAAGGCAGGCTCTCCCGAGGCTCTAGGCGTCTTTACTATCTACCTCGTACATCACGCCTCGTCCATCCGGCATGCGGGGTATCCTTGGATCAACTTGTCTCGGAACCTCAAGGTATAGCCACTCGCGACTCTTCACGCCAAGTGTACTCCGTGGAGGAGATAGGGTCCCATAGGTGCGGCTCGTGAATCTTGTACGTAAGTCGGATGACTCACGAACACCGGCGGATACCAATCAAATCATAGCCTCGGGAATCACGATAAATGTAGTCTCCCGATACCTCTCGGGCATAACCATCCCATGTACAAGGGAGTATAGCTAGGAGTCTCTTGATGCCATCGTGTCGGTTGTGCCATAGGCTCGGCGTTCTCCACAACCGAAGGTAGTCGCGGACTTCGCCTAAGTCTTCCGGCGCGACATCCAACATTCCCTATAGGTGCGCATCAGCTCCTCGGGTGGGGCATGAGGTCCTACCCTCCTCCTAGCGATATAGCGCATCTCCTCCATCTGCCACGATCAAAACTAACGTAAGTCAACTATCGTCATCTCAAAACAGAAAAGATAGCATAACGAGAAGCAACTAGGTTAGGGCCAAGCAAATCTATAAGGTAGGCAACATCATAATGTACAATACATACCACAACTTACCTTCTTAGTCTTACCCAAACGTATACATATAAGCCAATAACATCTTAATATATGCTACGAGATCCTTGTCTTATATCAAACACTCGAACTAGAGTTCAACGGACTCTATCGTATTCTGGAGATAGAATTAGGGATTCTGTTCTTCATAACAAATGAAGATCAGTGCATTAGAGTGCAGCATGTGAAAACCATGCATAAATCGAGTCCTAACGAGAGAGATCTAGCTAAAACAAATTTACTTGCGGTGTATGAAATTTGCGCGATCGTGCAAAAATGTAAATCGAGGCGTCGTCGGCGTGTCGCCTACCATATCACGGGTCTTTAAGTCGAGGCTGAACATTACGAAGCCGTAAGTGGTGTCCATGTCATGATTCGTGTTGATGCTCACTCATGTCGAAGTGGTGATGAAGTGTCGGCGTCGTTCGACTTTAAGGTTGAGGTCGTCCTCGTTCATCCTTCTCGCTCGTCTTTCGTTGTCCGCTCAAGGATATCGTCACTTTCATTCTTCCTATCGTTCTTTTGTTCTCATAAGGAAAAAGTTCATACTTCTATGTTCTTCCACGATCGTGAGCATGCTCCTTATAGTCTAAGTTAGTCTCATGATAACATATCGTTCATCATAAACAAAATTTTGAAAGTTGGAAAGTAAAGTCTTATTTGAAAATTTTGGAAATACGATTTCAAAATGACAATCATGATCAACTCATATACATATCAAAAATGGATTTATTCATTCCATGTTGATCATTCACTCGATACTACCATACACTTCCATCTCAATACTTGAGCACTTGCATTAGTTCAATTCAAAATTTTTGGAAAAATTTTCTTGCTCAACTTCCAAAATTTTTTATAATAACATAACCTTTCAAAATTTCTTCCAACTTGCTCATCATGTAGAAATTTTCCATTTCATGAGTTTGAGAAAGAAATGTAGTTACCCTTTTCCCGGTTGAGCTCGATGTGATGGAGTGTTGAGAGGAGTCAGTAGATTTCTAGAAGTCCAGTGACTCGATCTAGACTTAGAATAAAAGATTTGGGTTTACAAAGCAAAAGCTCTCGATACCACTTCATCACGACCCATTCCGAACTACCGGTTGGAGGCGACTAATACTAGGAGTAGTATTTTAGGGTTTCATGGCTTTAAATAAAGATGCATAACAACAATAAACTAGCATGCTCGAACATAATATAAGGTAACGTCATAAGATTTAAAGGGTTGAGCCATCGGACCCCAAAATCTTGGCCATGGTCCCATGGACCTCGATAGTTCATAAACATAAAGCATAAATAAAGGAGTTCGAGTGTAGCGGAAAAAGTGTGTGAATACATATATGACGATATGCATTCAGGTAAAACCATAAATTCTAGTTAAGTTGGTCGAGGACCTTTGGGCTCAACACATTCCCATCATCACCATCGAGCTCAACTTGCACATTTAAAACAAACATGCGGGGCTAAGTACAAGAAATTGCACTCGGTGGACTCGTCCGAAAACATTTGATAATATTTGAATTCTGTGCACATATTAAGTAAGTCGCGAGGGTTTTAGTTAAAAATGCCTTGTCTTACCAAATCATTCGGTTAAGAAACATAGCTCGGCCGAGCATTTTCTTGGTGTGTATGGTCCGTATCTCATAGTAACAATTCATGCATGATATTAAAATTAAGCGTCGAGAGGAGGCCTCCATCTGACGGCCGTGACCGGCCGTAATCCCGTGACAAAGACTGCGATCGCTCTCACAAGCATATGTTAACATAGCAATAGTTCCAACCTTCACGCCAATCCTAGCCGGGCATTTATCATCCGCACGGGACTCGACATTTAAAGGTTGGTAGCGACCCAATGACATAACACATCGTAATAAAGTTCCAACCATCTCCACACCTCTGCAGGGCAAAAGCAGATAGGATCCATACATAAAATGTAATATTTTTGGCGGTGTCTGATGAAACATTTGTAGAATAAGTATTGCAAAGAACTCATTTTGGAATAACGATAACGTCACATCATGTTTGAAAAGTAAGCCCACATTTTAAAGATAAAGAAGCCCACCGGACTATGGTTCGTTGTAAATTGAGTCTAGGTTCGATCGTCGTCGAAATCCGATCGTGGCGTTTGCGTCCACGCTTCTGGCGAGGTTTTGATGCGTCGCTCGAGTCTCTCGGGACTTTCAAAAGCTAAGATAAACTTGATATCTTATATCGGTGTGATGAATTCATGAGTGAATTGATACGTCTCAACACGTATCTGATTGAATTGTTCTCGTTCTCGAGATATTTTTAACGTATAAATGCGTTTTTCGATATATGGATTTCATTTGTGAAATCTTTTCTTACTAATGAGGTATCATACTCAATTAGTATATCTTCACGCGTCTTTGGCGTATTCATCGATCGTGTAAGCGTCGTTTGACTTAAAAAGTCGGCGAAGTCGACAACGGTCGACAAAGTCGACAATTTGACTTTCAAATAGTAACTTCTTACTATTTCGGTTTTATAAATCGAATTTGATCGATTTGAAAGCGTAAAGTCATATTCTCGATTTATCACGTAAATCGAGGACTTATAAATAATTTCGCATTTAATAAACCTTTTTATAAATAAAGCGCGTAATTTCGATTTTAAAACGTTATAAAATGAGCGTTTGTCTCAAACATAACAATCTATGTTTATAAAATTTTGTAAAATTTAATTATGTCCAGAATATTAATTAAACATATATTTTATTAATAAAGCTGAATTAAAAGGATTTAAAACTTATTAATTATCGAAGATCTCGATAATTAATTTAAAAAATATCAAATGACTTTTGAAATTTTTTCTAAATTAATATAGTGCATTATTATACACTATGGTCCAGAATATGAATTTATAAAATCCATATGATATTGGTTGCTATTTATTAATATGTATACATATATATAGCTACGGTATTTCCATTAATTAGGGAATAATTATCCAAAAATTCCCAAAATTGATATATACATAGTATAATATCTCAACATCAATATACATCACAAATATAACCTATAGTTCATCATAACCATTCATTTAACAATATATAGCAATATTTACGGTAATCACAAGATAATTACCAAATAATTAGCAAACAATTTCTAAAATTCCAAATAAATTCTAACATGATTAAACATTATACTATAACATTGTAACATCATAACATCAACCAAGACCATTTGAATCATCACCATATGGAGCTACAAGCTCTCGGCTTTTTGACTAAAAATGGTATTTGATTTTCAAAATTCAACAATTATATACTATGCTTATACACTATAGTATAGTAATATAACATCATAATATTTATCAAAACTAATTAAATCATCACCTTCAAGAACTCAAGGCTCACAGCTTATTTGATTTAATTTAGTATTTGATTTCTAAAAATTCCAATAATTTCTTACAACACATAAACAATATACTAAAGCATCAATACACCATTGCATGTTCAAAAATAAAATCATACACCAACATATACAACTATATGGTTCACGGCATTTTTGAGAAAATGTGCAATTGGTTTTCAAAAATCCTAATCAATTCATAGAACATATAATCAAGGTTCTAAAGCATTAATATGTCATTGTATGCTTGAAATAAAAATTATACATCAAGGTACACACATATATGCTCACGGTATTTTTAAAAATTCAAGCTAGGGTTTTCCAAAAATTTTAAATAACATACCATGGGTTCTAAACATATCATGGAACATATATCCATCATAAAAATTATATCAAGAACATTCGGTCACTACCATATCATTTTAACTATTTTTGAAAATTTTATAAATATATCCTATGGTTTGAAAATCATATATATAGGCGAGATGCTTCATACATCTCATATACACATAACCTATGCTCATCTAAACATATTAGCATGTATTTTCAAAATAAAATTCTCAAGAACACATATATAAACAATAGCTCATGCTCAAGAACATTTAAACATATATGTATACCTACATAAAACTTTCGAACACCATACATATATATCAAAACAGTTTTAAATTTTTTTGAATAAATGGAGAAGGAATCGGTACTATAGTTCATGTATTACCTTAGAAATGGTATAGAATCAAAGAACAATGAAGGTAGCAAGCTTTGGTGAAGAGATGAAGAAGAAAGAAGGAAAAAAATCTGAAAATGGAGAGGGGTTTGGCTCTCGGTTTTCAGGCAGAAAATGGGAGAGATGGAGAGGATTTTGGAGTTCAAAATGTTGGAGAGGAGTGAAATGAATGAATGAAGGCAATACTCCCCATATACTCTCCTTCTCTCTCTCGATTTTTACAACAAAAAGAATAAAAATCTGCAGCATATTTTTGGGAGTGTAAGAGTGATGATTGAAGAGTGTTAAAAGAGCTCTTCATGTATTGGGCAATTTTAAAAGTGGAAATCATTGTGCATGGGGAAGAGATGGGGAAATCGGCGCATGGGGGAAGGTTTAAGGGCTGATTTTATTTTAAAATACACCTAATACATTGTATTAATCATATAATAGGTTATAGATATATAATCAAGTCATAAAAATAATTAAATCATCACTTAAGTATATAATCGAAATTACCGAAAAGAATTGGGAAAAATAGGATTAAAAATATAAATTACACCTATTATTGATACTCATGTAATTTTCGATCATATATATCATAATATATAATTTAGATATTAAATAATAGCATAGGATAAAATTATAGCACATTTAAATACAATAAAACCCTAATTTAGAAAATAGGGTTTGAAATTATATAAATAGGCATTATCGATTTCTATGGTTCAAAACTTATTTTAATGCTTAATAATATCCATATATATCATATTATATAGTTTAGATATCATATGATAATTTAATAGCATCATTCATGTGACGAACCACAATTTATAAGTTTAGGGTTTTGAAAATTAATTTGAAAATATCGAGTTTAATAACTCAAATATTGATTTTAATAATTATTAATACTGTAATTATATAAAATAATAATAGAAATCAATTATTATAATTTCTGAGCATTAAACTCATTTTTCAAGCGTCTTTAGGCGTTGGCGTTAACGTCTCAAAACATTCAAAATCGACTCGTCTCAAAATGCTGCGATAAGTTCATACTTACTAAATAAATATATTCCATTTAATAAAGGAATTAAGTTGGAAATTAATTCCAAGCTTTCTCGGATCTTTTCAACTTTTCTCCAATCTTTTGCTCTCGACAATCCTTTTCTTAGGTCGAGATGCCGGTGTGAGGGTAGCGATACAACTCACAATTGTCTCGGTGGTTCCACCAGTTCAATCCTCATTCTACAAACTCTTCAGAGTTTTTCCTCTTGTATAAAGAGACATCCTAACTTGGTATGGCTCTTTACGACTCAGCGTCGGCTCTACATTCGCTTTGCTCGGGTGATAGTTAATACCACGATCGTAATCTTTTACTAATTGAAGCCATCTTCTTTGTCTCATATTCGATCTCTTTGTTGAAGAAATACTTCAAACTTTTATGATCCGTGAAGATCTCATATCTCGCGCCATAGAGATGGTGTCTCCAAATTTTCGGTGCATGAACTACGGTTGCTAATTCCAAATCGTGGGTTGGGTAGTTCGGTTAGTGAATCCGAGTTATCGGGATGCATAAGCTATCACTTTTCCTTCTTGCATCAAAACACAACCCAGTCCGGTCTTAGATGCGTCTGTATAGACTACATACCCCCGTCCGCACAGAATTTGCTAGAACTGGTGCACTTGTCAATTTTCCTTGAGTATTTGGAAACTCGTCTCGCATTCATCGGTCAATTGAACTTGATTCCCTTCCAAGTAGGTGGGTTATTGGCCTTGCAATTTTGGAGAATCCTTGATGAATCTCCTATAGTAACCACTAATCTAGGAAACTTCTAATCTCGTCTTTGAGTCTTTGGTAATTTCCATTCACCTGAACTTCTACTACTTTGGATCTACTTTTATACCTTGTGAGACACGATGTGTCCAAGGAACATAACTTCCTTGACCCAGAAACTCACATTGCTAAACTTAGCAAAGAGTCTTTCATCTCTCAAGGTTTGCAAAACCGTTCGTAGATATTCACTATGATCCTCTTCATTCTTTGAATAAATAAGGATATCATCTATGAAGACCAAAACAAATTTATCCGTAAATGGATGAAATACTGCTTCATAAGGTCCATGAATACGGTGGTGCATTGGTTGTCTGAATGGCATAACTATGAACTCATAGTGGCCATATCTGGTTGGAATGCGGCTTGGGTACATCTTGGACCGTATTTTCAGCTAATGGTATCGACTTAAGATCAATTTTCGAGAATACACCGCTCCTCGCAATTGATCAAGCAGTCATCAGTGCGGGTAAAGGGTATTTGTTCTTTAGTGTCGTCTTATTTAGTTCTCTATAATCGATGCACGTCCTCAAAGAACCATCCTTTTCTTAACAAACAAAGCAGCGCTCCCAGGTGAAACACTCGGCCTAATGAATCCTAGATCCAAAAGCTCTTGGATTTGGATTTTCGACTCTTCTAGTTGCTTTGGGGCCATCCTATAGGGCGCCGACACTGGGGCTGATCAGGGCTCCAAGTCGATGGTAAACTCTAGTTGTCTGTCGGGAGGCGATCTGGTAGATTCTCGAAATCGTCCGAAAATTCTTGGACAACTTCAATGTCTTCTACCCGCGGGCTTATCCTCTTCGTTCGAATAAACAAGGAATGCATGACATCGCTACGGTTCATCATCCTCCTAGCTTGTAGTGCGAGATCTGATCGATTCTTCTTCCCATCGCGATCCGGGTAAATCGTGAGCTTCTTGTCGAGAAAGTGAAGCGAAATTTTCCTTTCCTTACATAGAATCGTGGAATGATTCTTAGCTAACGATCCATTCCTAGGATTATGTCTACATCATCCATGGGTATTATGTTTAGATCGTTAGCAGAACCTTAAGTGATCTAATGTCGACTCTAGGTTCGAGCAAAAGTGCGTGTGATCGTAATCCCTCCTATAGGCGATGAGATTCTCATATCACGGCTTGACCTTTCGGACCTAAGGCCCGGCATTTCTCGCATGATTTTGCAATAAAGAATCGCGACACCCGTGTCGAACAATACTATAACGGTGGGTCGAGTAGAACTCCCATACCGCCAAGTTTCCACGGTTTTGTTAGATTCGCCTCCTATCAGGCGTAGGCTCTAACTGAGCCACCGAGGTGACGGGCGCCGTCCTTGATGATTCGGTAATTCTTGCTGGCTTTATTCTTGCCATTCTTGGCGTTGGCGGTGGTTTCCGCCTCTGTTGTTGTTAGGCGGTGGTGCCACTTGGTTCGGGGGTTGTTGTTGCGACTCTTGCCATTGGGGTTGTTGCACCACTCTTGGGGTTGTTGCCCTTTGAGTTCTTGGGGTTGGGGTTGGGCTGCCATTGTGGTGGGGTTGAATTGTATAGCCCTTAATGGTGAGCATGGCCGGTTGGTTCGACCTTATATCCGAGCGTGACCTTTGGCAATTGTTGGCGTAATGCCCGTTTCCCTCACTTGTAACACTCACCACGTTTGCCGTGCACACTCCTTGTGTGCTCTATGGCATCTAGGGCATTGAGGTGCCCTCAGCTATTCTCTTTGTCCCCTTGCGGTGGAGCATAAGCTGCTCTCTTCCAGCTCTGTCCTTCTTGCGCGTGTTTCCTTGCCACGGGCGCTTGTGACTTGCGTCTCCATAGTTCCCACGGTTGCTATCCCCGCGGTTGGGCTCCCAATTCCCTTTTCCTTTGTCCAAATTACTGTGTGCCTGAGACGACACCGACTTATTCTCGGTCATGGCCGCCTCAATATCTAAAGCTCGTGCGAGAGCTTCAGTGTAAGATAGATCTCCATGGCTGGCAAGAGACATGCGTATCTCCATCCTTAGCCCTGACCTGAACTTTTCCGACATTTTCAAGTCGGTGTCCACCAGTTCTGGTGCATATCTCGACATCTCGCAGAAGCGATCATAGTCGGTCACAGACATCCTTTCTTGCTTTAGCAGGAAAAATTCCTGCTCCTTCTTCCTCTTATAGCTCTTGGGGATGTCTTACCATCTGACTCCTCTTGAAGTCCTCCCGAGAACTCCTCAAGTCGTTCGGTTGTAAAGTCTTTTTCGGCCTCCCACCGAAGTCACCGGTCGATCGGTGAAAGTAACACACGACAGCCTTTCCTGTGCCGTGCATCTTAAGAAGGTAAAAATCCGTTCAATGGCTCTAACCCATTGTTCGAACTTACAGGCTCAGTTTTCCGTTAAAAACAGGAGGGTTTTGCCTTAGAAATAGCTCTTCGATCCTGCGATCGGGTTGAGGTGGAGGTGGTGGTTGGGGAATATCCTCTTGCTCTTGCTCGGGATTACTACCCTCCCTCAGGTCTTCTCGACCTCGGATTCTCGTTCGGGGTTTCTTCTCGGAGCATTACATTATATAAAACATATCATCGTCAATTGCTCAACGCTTTCGACTTAACAACATAAGGTTTTCATAGCTTCTCCTCAAAGCGATATTAAAATAAAACAACTCATCCTTAACATAGACAATTTGTCACAAAACCCCCATTTGGGTCAAATATATATATATAGATAGATAAACCGGGTTTGTCAGCGAAATGTCAACATCGAGAATCACAAGAAAATAGAAATAGCGAGGTTTCGGGCCACACGGTCTAAAAAAATTTTGAGTTCTAGAACCACGATCTTGAAATAAAAGGGAAAAGCTAGCACGTACTAGTCATAACAAAGCAATTCTAATTAAAAGGTCGCTTTAACGTCTTCACGGGTTCCTTCCTACTCGCGTCTTCCTCGGGGTCTTCCTCTGAGGTCGTCTTCCCCATCGAATCGTCCTCACGAGTCGTACCACAGATGGTCTGCACGTTGGCTTCCATCATCGGTATGTCGCGCGGGGGTCAGTTATCCATGCGCCGTCAAGTCGTAGTTGTGGCGGATCGGACTGTAGCATACTCGGGTGGTCATAGCCATGGAAGGCATCGATACTCTCATCCACGCCGTCCGTGGAAGGGCTCCTCGTCTTCCGGTGGTGGTGGATCGAGACGCAGTGGTAGGGCGGTAGCGGCAGACGTCTTGGGTGTCAAAACTGCTTTGGTGGCGAGGCGGGCTCTCCCAGGCTCTGGGCGTCTTGCCCTATCTACCTCGTACATCCCGCCTCGTCCATCCGGTGCAGGGGTATCCTTTGGATCAACTTGTCTCGGAACCTCAAGGTATAGCCACTCTGGCGACTCTTCCGCCAGTGTACTCCCGTGGAGGAGATAGGGTCCCATAGGTGCGGCTCAGTGAATCTTGCCTACGTAAGTCGGATGACTCACGAACACAGGCGGATACCCAATCAAATCATAGCCTCGGGAATGCGATAAATGTAGTCTCCGATACCTCTCGGGCATAACCATCCCATGTACAAGGGAGTATAGCTAGGAGTCTCTTGATGCCATCGTGTCGGTTGTGCCGTAGGCTCAGGCGTTCCACCACAACGAGGTAGTACGCCAGAAACTTCGCCTAAGTCTTCCCCGGCGCACATCCAACATTCCCTATAGGTGCGCATCAGCTCCTCGGGTGGGGCATGAGGTCCTACCTCCTCCTAGCGATATAGCGCATCTCCTCCATCTTGCCACGATCAAAACTAACGTAAGTCAACTATCGTCATCTCAAAACAGAAAAGATAGCATAACGAGAAGCAACTAGGTTAGGGCCAAGCAAATCTATAAGGTAGGCAACATCATAATGTACAATACATACCACAACTTACCTTCTTAGTCTTACCCAGCGTATACATATAAGCGATAACATCTTAATATATGCTACGAGATCCTTGTCTTATATCAAACACTCGAACTAGAGTTCAACGGACTCTATCGTATTCTGGAGATAGAATTAGGGATTCTGTTCTTCATAACAAATGAAGATCAGTGCATTAGAATGCAGGTGAAAACCATGCATAAATCGGAGTCCTAACGAGAGATCTAGCTAAAACAAATTTACTGCGCGAGTGTATGAAATTTGCGCGATCGTGCAAAAATGTAAATCGAGGCGTGCGTCGACGTGTCGCCTACCATATACGGTCTTTAAGTCGAGGCTGAACATTACGAAGCCGTAAGTGGCGTCCATGTCATGATTCGTGTTGATGCTCACTCATGTCGAGTGGTGATGAAGTGTCGGCGTCGTTCGACTTTAAGGTTGAGGTCGTCCTCGTTCAATCCTTCTCGCTTCGTCTTTCGTTGTCGCTCTCAGGATATAAATCACTTTCATTCTTCCTATCGTTCTTTTGTTCTCATAAGGAAAAAGAAGTTCATACTTCTATGTTCTTCCACGATACGTGAGCATGCTCCTTATAGTCTAAGTTCGTCTCATGATAACATATCGTTCATCATAAACAAAATTTTGAAAGTTGGAAAGTAAAGTCTTATTTGAAAATTTTGGAAATACGATTTCAAAATGACAATCATGATCAACTCATATACATATCAAAAATGGATTTATTCATTCCATGTTGATCATTCACTCGATACTACCATACACTTCCATCTCAATACTTGAGCACTTGCATTAGTTCAATTCAAAAATTTTTGGAAAAATTTTCTTGCTCAACTTCAAAATTTTTATAATAACATAACCTTTCAAAATTTCTTCCCACTTGCTCATCATGTAGAAATTTTCCATTTCATGAGTTTGAGAAAGAAATGTAGTTACCCTTTTCGGTTGAGCTCGATGTGATGGAGTGTTGAGAGGTCGGTAGATTTCTAGAAGTCGGTGACTTCGATCTAGACTTAGAATAAAAGGATTTGGGTTTACAAAGAGCAAAAGCGCTCGACACCACTACATCACGACCCCATTCCAGAACTACCGGACCTGGAGGCGACTAATACTAGGAGTAGTATTTTAGGGTTTCATGGCTTTAAATAAAGATGCATAACAACAATAAACTAGCATGCTCGAACATAATATAAGGTAACGTCATAAGATTTAAAGGGTTAGGCCATGAACCCCAAAATCTTGGCCATGGTCCGATGGACCTCGATAGTTCATAAACATAAAGCATAAATGAAGGAGTTCGAGTGTAGCGGAAAGTGTGTGAATACATATATGGCGATATCGTTGAGTAAAAACCATAAATTCTAGTTAAGTTGGTCGAGGACCTTTGATCGCTCAACACATTCCCATCATCACCATCGAGCTCAACTGCACATTTAAAAACAAACATGCGGGGCTAAGTACAGAAATTGCACTCGGTGGACTCGTCTGAAAACATTTGATAATATTTGAATTCTGTTGCACATATTAAGTAAGTCGCGAGGGTTTTAGTTAAAATGCCTTGTTTACCAAATCATTCGGTTAAATAAACATAGCTCGGCCGAGCATTTTCTTGGTGTGTATGGTCCGTATCTCATAGTAACAATTCATAACAATTAAAAATTAAGCGTCGAGAGGAGGCCTCCCGTCTGACGCCGTGACCGGCCGTAATCCCGTGACTACATCGCTCTCCTGCATATGTTAACATAGCAATAGTTCCAACCTTCACGCGATCTAGCGGGCATTTATCATCGACGCAGGACTCGACATTTAAAAGGTTGGGCGCGACCCAAATGACATAACTTTGTCATAATAAAGTTCCAACCATCTCCACACCTCTGCCCGGCAAAAGCGGATAGGATCCATACATAAAGCGAATATTTTGGCGGTGTCTGATGAAACATTTGTAGAATAAGTATTGCGAAGAAACTCATTTGGAATAACGATAGCGTCGCATCATGTTTGAAAAGTAAGCCCACATTTTAAAGAAAAAGCCCTTTTGGACTATGGTTCGTTGTAAATTGAGTCTAGGTTCGATCGTGCGTCAAAATCCGATCAGGCGTTTGCGTCCACACTTTCTGGCGAGGTTTTGAGTCGTCGCTCGAGTCTCTCGGGACTTTCAAAAGCTAAGATAAACTTGATATCTTATATCGGTGTGGTGAATTCATAGTGAATTGATACGTCTCAACACGTATCTGATTGAATTGTTCTAGATTCATCGAGATATTTTCAGCGATATAAGTGCGTTTTTCGATATATGGATTTCATTTGTGAAATCTTTTCTTACTAATGAGGTGTCATACTCAATTAGTATATCTTACAGCGTCTTTGGCGTATTCATCAATCGTAAAGCGTCGTTTGACTTAAAAAGTCGGCGAAGTCGACACTTCAGTCGACAAAAGTCGACAATTTTGACTTTCGAATAGTAACTTCTTACTATTTCGTTTTATAAATCGAATTTGATCGATTTGAAAGCGTAAAGTCATATTCTCGATTTATCACGTAAATCGAGGACTTATAAATAATTTAGCATTTAATAAACCTTTTTATAAATAAAGCGCGTAATTTCGATTTTAAAACGTTATAAAATGAGCGTTTGTCTCAAACATAACAATCTATGTTTATAAAATTTTGTAAAATTTAATTATGTCAGAATATTAATTAAACATATATTTTATTAATAAAGCTGAATTAAAAGGATTAAAAACTTATTAATTATCGAAAATCTCGATAATTAATTTAAAAATATCAAATGACTTTTGAAATTTTTCTAAATTAATATAGTGCATTATTATACACTATGGTCCAGAATATGAATTTATAAAATCCATATGATATTGGTTGCTATTTATTAATATGTATACATATATATAGCTACAGTATTTCCATTAATTAAGGAATAATTATCTAAAATTCCCAAAATTGATATATACATAGTATAATATCCCAACATCAATATACATCACAAATATAACCTATAGTTCATCATAACCATTCATTTAACAATATATAGCAATATTTACGGTAATCACAAGATAATTACCAAATAATTAGCAAACAATTTCTAAAAATTCCAAATAAATTCTAACATGATTAAACATTATACTATAACATTGTAACATCATAACATCAACCAAGACCATTTGAATCATCACCATATGGAGCTACAAGCTCTCTGCTTTTTGACTTAAAAATGGTATTTGATTTTCAAAATTCCAACAATTATATACTATGCTTATACACTATAGTATAGTAATATAACATCATAATATTTATCAAAACTAATTAAATCATCACCTTCAAGAACTCAAGGCTCACACTTATTTGATTTAATTTAGTATTTGATTTCTAAAAATTCAAATAATTTCTTACAACACATAAACAATATGCTAAAGCATTAATACACCATTGCATGTTCAAAAATAAAATCATACACCAACATATACAACTATATGGTTCACGACATTTTGAGAAAATGTGCAATTGGTTTTCAAAATCTAATCAATTCATAGAACATATAATCAAGGTTCTAAAGCATTAATATGTCATTGTATGCTTGAAATAAAATTATACATCAAGGTACACATATATGCTCACGGTATTTTTAAAATTGACTAGGGTTTTCAAAAATTTTAAATAACATACCATGGGTTCTAAACATATCATGGAACATATATCCATCATAAAATTATATCAAGAACATTCGGTCCTACCATATCATTTTAACTATTTTGAAAATTTTATAAATATATCCTATGGTTTGAAAATCATATATATAAGCGAAGATGCCTTCATACATCTCATATACACATAACCTATGCTCATCTAAACATATTCGCATGTATTTTCAAAATAAAATTCTCAAGAACACATATATAAACAATAGCTCATGCTCAAGAACATTTAAACATATATGTATACCTACATAAAACTTTTGAACACCATACATATATATCAAGCAGTTTTCAATTTTTTGAATAAATGGAGAAGGAATCGGTACTATAGTTCATGTATTACCTTAGAAATGGTATAGAATCAAAGAACAATGAAGGTAGCAAGCTTTGGTGAAGAGATGAAGAAGAAAGAAGGAAAAAAATCGAAAATGGAGAGGTTTGGCTCGGTTTCGAGCGAAAATAGGAGAGATGGAGGGATTTTGGTGTTCAAAATGTTGGAGAGGAGTGAAATGAATGAATGAAGGCAATACTCCCCCTATACTCTCATTCTCTCTCTCGATTTTTACAACAAAAAGAATAAAAATCTGCAGCATATTTTTGGGAGTGTAAGAGTGATGATTGAAGAGTGTTAAAAGAGCTCTTCATGTATTGGGCAATTTTAAAAGTGGAAATCATTGTGCATGGGGAAGAGATGGGGAAATCGGCGCATGGGGGGAAGGTTTAAGGGGCTGATTTTATTTTTAAAATACACCTAATACATTGTATTAATCATATAATAGGTTATAGATATATAATACAAGTCATAAAAATAATTAAATCATCACTTAAGTATATAATCGAAATTACCGAAAAGAATTGGGAAAAATAGGATTAAAAATATAAATTACACCTATTATTGATACTCATGTAATTTTCGATCATATATATCATAATATATAATTTAGATATTAAATAATAGCATAGGATAAAATTATAGCACATTTAAATACAATAAAACCCTAATTTCGAAAATAGGGTTTGAAATTATATAAATAGGCATTATCGATTTATATGGTTCAAAAACTGATTTTAATGCTTAATAATATCCATATATATCATATTATATAGTTTATATATCATATGATAATTTAATGGCATCATTTCATGTGACCAAACCATAATTTATAAGTTTAGGGTTTTCGAAAATTAATTTCGAAAATATCGAGTTTAATAACTCACATATTGATTTTAATAATTATTAATACTGTAATTATATAAAATAATAATAGGAAATCAATTATTATAATTTCCTGAGCATTAATGTAATATTCCAAAGAAACGAACATACGATTACGGTATTCTAAACCCGTAATTAGGGTTTTGCCGTATATAAATTTTTACGACATCGAATATTGTGATTTCGATACGATATCGTTATAACAATTCTTTTTATAATTCACTAAGGATTGTGAATTACGGAAATGAAATTTATGAAATGATACGACGATATTATTTTAACGTCAAACAGCGTGTCGAGCGTCGACATTTTATGGAAATCTACGGTATGTAAAGCTTGGAATTAATTTCCATCTTAATTCCTTTATTAAAGGAATATATTTATAAACTAAGTATGAGCTTACTCGACCATTTTGAGATGGTCGATTTTGAAACGTTTGAGAGGCGTTTTGAGCGTCGGCGATGCAGACGTTTTGTAAAATGAGTTTAATGCTCGGGAAATTATAATAATTAATTTCCTATTATTATTTTAT